>MU225137.1:13348-34276 GCA_018584345.1 Thuja plicata
TGATATGATTAGATATTTCTCTTGTTTTGGTTAGTTAGATGGAATCATAAATTTGTCCATTTAGATCATAAGCACATTAAGAAATTTTGTGGCAATTTAAGTCTTAAACTGACAAGGGACATTACAACAAATCAATTGACTTCAAGAACACTAGATGTTGTCCTAGACCCATGAAGTCAATTGAGGTGTAGTTTCTGCCATCCATCCATCTATTAGATAAAATCTTATGGCCTTCAATTTTTCAAATTTGTTTTGTTAGTCTTCTAGCTGATTTGTGATCTTTTTTTGTGTCTTCAATAATGACTTACTCAACTCATAATGGCATAATCTCCTGAAGTTTGAACCCTTTAGTTACCATGATCAATGCAGTGATCAATTAATCCTAATAAAGACTTGTCACAACTTTAAATGGAGTGTAGGTGTAGGACCAAAAAATGGCACATACCAACTTGGCCTATTGCTAATAGCTATAATTCCTCGTTCCACATATTACCTTCCAATGAAGCTTACACATCAGAAGTGTCATGAATAACAGAAACAATTGGAACTATGGCTGCCAACACTGCTTAATCCCTCTATTTGTGGCCCATTGGAAGAAGAGTCCCCTATATTTCCTGTTGACCTTGTAAACTTATACTTGCCAATGCCTCTGCTATCTTCTTTTTTGATCATAAGATCTGATAAGAAATTTTACTGGCTCAACCTCCTAAGATGCTTTTGTACATAGCTTAATTCTTGGCAAGTGATCCGTGTGAGGTGATATTTAAAGTGATTTATGTGTCAATCTCGTATACATCCTGCAATAATTGTAAAGTAGCATTCCTAGATATGTTCCTACTGTCTTGTGTTTTCAGTTACTGTTCAGAGGCTTGCCATAACCTCTCCTACTTGTGGATCCTACTTTGTTTTCAGAAAAATTGAAATAAAAACCCTTGCAAAACAGAAAATTTGAACAAACTTGTAGGTACTAAAAGCTAACTGAAAATTAAAAACTAAATTAGTAAAACTAAACCCTAAACCCAAGCACAAGTAATTTAGAATCAAGCACCAAAGGAAAATAACTGGAAAAATGTTATATACATGTCACATGTGGCTGAAACAAAGTGGATAAGTTCGCTATTCTTGTTTAATCCGGCTTCCAAATGTCTGCAAACAAATGGAAATGCTCCTATACTAGTACTAAAAATGACAGATCTGAAAAATAATGTAAAATGAGGTTTTTCGGCAGAACTGATTTATACATTGCTGGCTGAGTTTTTGTTTTGAGTTTGTGAGTTATTGACGAGTATTTGCCAAAAACTTGCTGATAACTTGCCTGGGATTTTTTAAGTGAGTAAACCAATGAGTTTTTCAATGGCCATTAGCATGATAGTGGACTGCAAAGCAATGGCAGAGACATAAATTATAGTATGACAGCTATCAGTCCAGTTCTCAGTTCCATTGTCTGGAATTTCCAGCTCTCTTTTTTTTGCACCAATTTATCCTTCCTGGCCTTGTCCCTTACCTTTATAGTGGCCTGCCTATAGCAATTGTATCCCATTTGAACCTGCTGAGCTATAATAGACTTAGTGGTTGATATGGTACTGGCTGATGGGATCATGGGGTGTGTAATGGCTTAAGACCTTAGCTAAGCTTCATATGCACCACATCAATTTGTATATGAGATTCAAGAAAGATGAACAAAACGATGACTATTAAAGGTTTAACCACAACTGCAGACAAACTGATCTGAATACATAAAATGGCCTAGCAACTTGGTAATGGAGAGTTTGGTTTTATGTTTCAAGGTAATTCCTTGGAAGGATTGCAAGGTCATGGATGATGGAACAAGACCTAAAAGACAAATAGCGGCGCAGGAAAAAATTGATGGGTTTGCAGACACGTTTAAGTTATTGTCTTTAGAGTAACATCAGATAGAGAATCAAAGCACATCATTCAGTTGGAATCAGGATCTTAGTCTATCATTGTTCTCTCACATTGATACCTTAAGCTATTTAGGGATGAAATAGAGAAGCTGGTTGAAGAGCTACTAGAGTAAGGAGGGCATATGGTGCCAAGCAAAAGCCCATTTATTTCTCTCGTGTTTATGACTTCGTCCTTCCCTATGTACCAATAGTCAATACACGGGACATATCATCTAACAATTTGTATCTCATCATCAAAGGATTTATTCAGTTATGATCTTGCCTTGCTGATTAATTTGGCTGTTGAAGACATCTCGTTTTGGTGTTGCCCCCAAACCCCTATCAAACTATAAATCTAAGCAAGTTATAGGCCAATGATGAATCATGATAAACAAAATCTACATAATACATATCCCTTGTTGCAAATCTCTGAATATTCATAGTCAATGTGGCAATCAAGACCTCCACAAAGGGCATTGACCCTTGAGCCCAAACCTATACCCACCACTCTTATTGTTTATGAGATATGGAATCATTTCCATGTTTTTTATGTTTATTAATTAGTAGTTTAAAACTTAAAACTTACCTTAGCATGCCAAAGTCACATTTGCAATTCTTAATACGTATTCTTGGTTTGCACTTTGCTTCCAAAGTTCCAAAACTCTGCCCACCATTGTTAATGTTCAAATTTCAAACTTTCAAAGCAATCATTTTCATTTTTCTAATGTTTATTAGTGTAAAATTTACCTAGTGTGACAAAGTTTCATTGACTTATTCCTTCACATATTTTTATAGCTAATTTGTCAAGTAATATACGTATTTGCACCACCCCCTGCTGCCCCCAGCGTTCTCCTCCCCGTCCACCTGCTGTCCCCAAACTTAGGCCCTTTGCCCCTCTGTCCCCGAAACCCATCCCCGCACTCCCCAGTCAGGAAACTCCACGGAACACTGATTTTAACTAATTTACATTTAGGTGGCGTCTTTGTAATGTTTCAAATTATATGGCGTTTTCCTAGGATTCAATTGCATGGTAATGCGAGATGGGTTCTTTAGAACCATTACTCATGAAATACAGATCGTTGAAGATTAATTCAAATCCATGCAGTTGAAATCTGATAAACATCACATAACTTCTTCATGTGTGTGCTGATTTTTTGTTTTACGTGGAAGTAGGTAATGCTTATCATGATTGGAAATTTTGTTCTATTGTTGTTTTGTTCTTGTGCCCACAAATTAGGATTTCTAAATTCAAAATATTTTTTTTGCATTTTGAATTTCGACCATTTTATTATTTCTCAGTATCTCACAAAACATCGATTTTATTGATTGATAGTGTCTCATAGTACTATGTAATGTCTTACTCATTTCATTTGCATTGTTTATTGAGCACATTGGGAGTAAAACTGCTGTCTAGATTCAAAACCATTCAGAGAAGTTCTTCTCTGAGGTCCTTACCCTTCTCTACCATCAACTATCCATGGTGCTATGCAATTATCATCTCAATAAATTGTTTTCAAGCTTGTGCATCACAAACTTACATAATAATAACATACAGTTAAAGTATTCAATAAAGGAATTGATTGTGCTTAAATAGAAAATTTGTAAATTTTGTACATAATTTGGTGAATGATAGACAATTTATCAATAAAGTTATAAGAGCTCCGAATGGATTGTAATAATTTAATCATCATCAAATGTCCAAATATTTAGTTTTCTTGTAAACTTGTTAGCTTTATGTGGTTTTTGACTAGCGAGAGAGCAATGATAACTCTTTACTATTTTTCATGTTCCTAGTTTATGTATAGTTGCAAGACCTAGAAAGAGATGTTAATGTTTTACCAGGAATTGAAATACGTAGCAAAACATGACAAAATAAAGAACAATAACACTAATATTTATCCTGGGAACACCCTCCAACATGAGGGGAAAAAACCCAGCCACACAAGAAATGATACTTTATTGATAAAATAATGGAGATTTGTTTACAATGCTTCAAACTGAACTAGAAATCCATCTACTACACACAAAACCAATAATATAATGCGTGTCTAACACCCAACCAATGCACAAGACAAAGAAATATATAGAAGACTTGACTCTTCATCTTCGAAATTGAAGACTCTTTACATTCCAAGCACAAGTCTCTTCATTTCAAATGGATGTCTCTTCACATATCCATGCAAGTCTTTTCAATTCCCAAATGCAAGACCCTTCGCATTTCTTGGACAAGTGATTCGCCTTCAGGAGAAAGATAACTCTCAACGCTATATAACATTAACACTCCCTCTTAGCTAGGGAGGTATCTTTCTAGATTCTCATGTCATGGATTCTCTCAACATGACCCTCACAATGGCTACACCCATTGTGAGAAAACCAAAACCATTATCAGGGATTCTCAAAATGCGACATCGTCATCTCAACATGACATTCACCATGGCTACTCCCAAAGGGTGAATAACATGAGCTAAGTCATGGAGTCTCTCACATGACATCCACCATAGCCACTCCCAGAGGGTGGAACAAGGGCTTTCACCTCAAACTTCTTTCGCAAAGAAAAATGCATTAATAAGGGATTGCACCTCGAACTTTTCCCTCACAGAGAAGAACTCATTAACAAGGGATTGCACCTTGAACTTCTCCCTCTCAGAGAAGAACTCATTAAAACACATAAAATATCATCTGAATGCTGAGACTCTCTTTCAATAGGGGCAACATTCTCATGGCTTTGATTATCACAATACCAGAAAATTGGCTCCAATGTTTGTCCAACAATGAGCTTTTGCAGTCACATTGCTACACAAGCTTGTTGATCCTCTGCAAAGGACTTGGCATTCTACATCTGCCACTCAAGCTCCCTCTGAATCTGATTTCTGCACTTAAATAGTCTCCCTCTGAATGTCATTTCTTCCTCTTCGAAGAAACTAATTGCAATGACAATCTGAATAGGTTTTTTCTCTTTAATGAAGTTATGTGCCACCAATTCAGTCCCATGGCTGCATGACTTTGAGCGTTCCCATGTTCATTTCTATAGCCTGCATGACTTTGCATGTAATCTCTCATCATCGCGTTGCTACTCAATCCGTCTTGGAAGTATTTTTAGAGAGATTAGCAATAGTTCACAGAATCAAACTATTTATAAAGAGAAAATATACATATCAATGCTAAAAGCATAGATGATTCACTATTCTCAATATTATAGCTTGAATTAACTACGTAAAATTCATGATGAATATTCAAATACTTATCTCTTTATTGCATAAATTTCCTCACAATCCACCAATAGATCTTTCGCCATCACACAGTTATAGAGAATGAAAAATATGAACACCAGCACATCTGCTATCCTCATAGACATGAATGCCAAACATGTAAGCATAGACGAACATGACAGCATCCTCCCTGTCTAGGTAAGAAGCTTCATTAGAGATTCTACCATCCAAGGCTCTTCAGCTACACGTTCTCATATGAATACCTCATTTTGAACAGCATATTCAACTCCCATTAGACATTTCAATTCTTCTAGAATCCAATTGTTCTATTCTGGTTCGGATCGTTTCCTTTGACCCGCTCTGATACCATGTTAATGTTTTGAACTAGAATAGCAGAGAAACAAAAGATTCTTAACACAAAACATGCAAGAATAGATGACACAAAAAAAATACTAACATTTATCCTGGGAAAACCCTCCAACTTGAGGGGAAAAGCCTAGCCACACAACAAATGATGCTTTATTGATAAAATAATAGAGATCTGTGCACAATGTTTCAAACTGAACCCACAATCCATCTACTACACACATAACCAGCAATATAATGCGTGCCTAACACCCAACCAATGCACAAGACAAAGAAATATATAGAAGACTTGACTCTTCATCTTCGAAAGTGAAGACTCTTTACATTCCAAGCACAAGTCTCTTCATTTCAAATGCATGTCTCTTCACATCTCCATGCAAGTCTTTTCAATTTCCAAATGCAAGACCCTTCACATTTCTTGGACATGTGATTTGCCTTTAGGAGAAAGATAACTCCCGATGTTATATAACATCAACAAGAGGGTGATCTTTACTCCAGCTCAGAAGCTAGGAACTGAGTTGTCGCTCTGATTTATATCAGAGCTAGTTCATTGCGAGTTTTCTTATAATTGATTGTGTATATGTTACTAAGATTTATTAGACAATTGGATTTTTGCAAAAAGTCAATGATCAGTGAATCTGTTCTAATACCAGCCATTAATCCTCACTTTTTTTTTTTGTAAAATTTGTAACAATAATATTTTATTAATATTCAGATAAAAATATACATCAGATTATAATCATATCCACTAGATTAATACATAATAAACTTCATCTTCTAAGGGAGCCTATAGCTCAACCTACTATCGTCAAATCCAGCATAAAGCCAAACATTCGAAATACAAATCATCCTAACAAAAATATATCCAAAGTTTCAAAATCAGCCATAAAGGCCTCGAACATTGACGCCATCATGCTGGCCATCTTCTCGAGCTCAGCGCGGCATCACCCGAGCTTAATCCACCTTGCAGCTCGGCCCTCAGACAAGCTCGGCCCTAGTAATTATCATCCCCGGCCTGTCTTCTCAAAACAGAGCATCCTTTAAGAGGTGGGTAGTATCGAGCTCACACTGCACTTTTGTCCTCGTCCCCATGTTTCCTTGCATGGAGAAGCAAGCTAACACTTCATCCCTTAAGCTCCAGCAGCCGAAAAAACCTCTGTAGTAATAGCTGTAGCAAGCATAATTTCAAAAATCACGGTTCACAACCACTCCATTTTAGTTAAAGGCTATAGCGACGCTTCCTGCTATTTCTGGTCCTCCTCTTTCGTGGAATTACAACCCTGAAAACCCTCAGCTCCACCATGGTAGTCTGCTCATGCTCTATCACAACTTTTTTCAGCTTTGTCCATGCCTTGGCTATTTCCGTCCAATAACCACCTTTTTGTACTTTTCCCCACCATCGCACAAAGGGCACTAGCCCAAAAACCCGTACTACCTCTTCATCCTCAAAACATTCCGAAATGTCAGAGCCAATTCCCGGGATTGCCCATTCTAGAATGGATTCCAAATCAAGCAGCATTTCTTTTTCAAACAGACACATTACCATTCTCTTCACCTCCGCTGTTTCTTCCCCGATTTCAAGCCCCCAGACTATGATCATAGATATAATATCTAGATTTAGCCTCCATTTCCGCTTCCGCCCCATGAAGTGAGATCCAAACACTCCACAAACCGCATCGACTACTGCTTCATTCTTTATTTAATCAAATCCCTGAGCCTTTCTATCCTTACCAGGCCTTTGAAAGCCTTTTGCTGCTTGTTGGTGTCCACCGTAAATGTAGCCTCCATTTCTCCGCCTGTCAAGTCCTTCCGAGAAAGATTAGGGAAGAAGCTCACTTTCGTTTCTAATCTTGATTTTTTGAACACGCTGCTGGCCTTTAAGCCTTCCAATTCCTTCTTACCACTTATCGGAATGATGACACCAATAAATTACATCTGAGCCTCAATCAAATCACATAAAGAAAAAAAGGGATTTATAACTGACCGCCGCCACCTTTCACACATAAGACCACCTCTCTTACATAAGACCCCGATTAGTGACGGTCTTATTGTTTCACCTTTTATACAACTTGATTCTTTGTGTTTAGCTTATTACTAAAGCTTTTAACTGACTGTTTATCTTTTCCAGTTTCATCTGAAACATTTGTTAGAACTTGTAAATATTTTAAAACTTGATTAATATTTGAATTTTCATATTGTTATATGGTGGAGAGCAGTCTTCAATATGTATATAGGGGTAATCCATCTGCAAACAAATTTCTTTGACAGATGAGTATTACTCCAGGATTGGTTTTACTGAATGAAAAAACTAAAGATAGAGGAACAACTGGGACTTACTGGGATAAATATGCAACTAATTTAACACACCTGATCCTCTAAATGGAAAAGAATTGATTGTAAATTCAACTTAGCGAAAACCAATTTCTATTTTTGGGATTGCATAATTAATAATCCAAATTACTTTTTAACCTGCCTAAATGGAAATTCACAATTCTTTGGAAGTTGATTCTGTTGATGATTTGCTGTGAAAGTTTAAGTATCATCATTGAATTTATGCTCCTCCGTGGTCTTTCATTGAAAACATTAGATTCTATATTGTACTTCACACATTGGTTTCAATCCAAAATTGTAGTGATCTGAACCCCTGTACCCAAATATTAATTCTTTTTCCTTGCATTCACCACAAATTTTTTAGCCACTATTTTGTAAATTTACTTTTCCCTGTTTCCAGGGAAAGCTATTTTTTGGAGTCCTTTGTGACCCTGCAAACCATCTTTATATGCAAACACGGTGGATGATGAACATGGGATGTGATCTTTGTTAATTCTGAGATCGTTGTCACCCTCTAGGTTATGCCAAAATTTAGGAAATTAAGTGTAAACGTTTAGACTTTAATGCATGTCTCTTCAGCCCTTGATTGAAAAGAGTAAATAACTGAGAATGTCATTTGAATGGTTTCCTATCTTTGTTTGACTCTAGTGTATATATAGTTTGTCAGGGTGCATGTTCTAGAGATTGTTGTGAAGCCCTTCATTGTTGACACTATGCATGAACAAACAAAGTTCATGTTAAGTTTAGTTATATGCATTGCATCTCAACTAAGAATCTCCAATAAATGCATTGCTGTTACCCAAGCATGCCAGAGGTCATCATTTAAACTTTGACATTAGAAATGAACTCCTTTTTTGAATTTAAGAGTTTCATCCTGTTATGTCCTACATGGAGAACTGATAATTGATAGAAATTTATCTTGTCTATGAACATAAGATGTTCTCAAGTAATAGTGCTTATTAATTGTGATCTGCATATAGACAGGCATTTAGGGAATGCTGGATTCTATTTTGGGGCTTTGATGTTCTAGCGGCATACGAGAAGATTAAGCCAAATGACACCAATTATGCGTAGAAAAATCTGGTCGTATTTGGCAAGTAAGAAAATATGTTATCTTCTTCCAGGTTCATCAATTTATGTCCATTCATGTTTTTGTTTTGGTGGACCACAATATATTGCACCTATTCCTCTCATTGATCATAGCTGGATGAGAAATATATTCTTTGATGCTCCCTGACTGCCATTCATATTCTGTCAATTTGTTTTGGTATTTGACATGAATATTCAAGAACATAACTGGGCACTTGTCATAGAATAAGCTTCTAAGGATTCTGTTGAAGGACCAACCAGCCCTATGCCTGGAATAAGTTTTTCACCTTTTTATCATTAAATGTCAACTTGAAGAAGCAAGCCTCAAACTTGCTTCAACGTTAAGTCTTAACACAAAACCAAACCCAAAACTGTTCTTCCAGTCTTTGGCAGGAACATTGCTGCCCTGCAGACCTAGTTTTGATAATGGCGATCACCCAGCTATTGAGATATAATTTGGTTCAAAGGAACTATCAGGCATATTAATGTAGTTGAAAATTTGAACGTGTAACTGTACTTAATTTGAAATATAATTATTGTCTGCTCGTTCAGTCATATGTGATATTGATAGTGGTATCTACATGTGACAGGAAAGGATAAATACTAGACAAATTTAAAGATATAGTGTTCCTTGTAGTATACATTAGAATTAAGGTTAGAATGTGCCAGAAAATGCCGATTAGACCGCCAAATCAGCAAAGTTTGTTTTGCCACTTTATTTTTTTTGGATGTAAATTCATTATTAAGTTTTTAGTGGTCTTTGGCCTGCTATTTAATTTATATTTTAGTATCATTGGAGCGAGTTCATTACTGTATTAATGCAGTTCATGAAGGCCACACTCTTTTTTCTTTTTTTAGTGTTTCATTTGTTGAAGATGCTGGGAAACACCAGGTGATGTTAATAGCTGTCTATCACTTCATGTTTTTGTTTGTCTGCAAATTGGGCCCTTAACATTTAATAATAGTGCCAGTCTTATATTATATGTATACTGTGGCTTTTATATGGTTGAAGCATTCATAGTCCCTGTTTTTGTAGTCATACACAAGAGCCCTTAACTTTTCTTTTAATGTTTAGATTCAAACTTTATATTGGTAGTATTTATGTTCATCCTTTGGTTGAAGTGTTCATTCACATTCTCTGCATTTGATTGTGGGATCACAAAATGCATCCTTGTATGATCTGATTGGAACTCTATTATTTGTTTGGCATATTCACATCCCCTGCAGTTGATTTTGTGTGTTTCCATTGGATGAATGCATGTCAAAATTTGAAATTGTATAGCTATTCATTTTTTTTTCTAATTCATTGTTATTATGTAATGATGATAAATCAGTTTGAGTGAGGAAATCAGTTAAGAGTGGACAATTTTTGTGGAGTCTACTTTTCATTTGTTTTTCTATGGCTTCTCACATCTAACTAGGTATACTCATTTTGTTGTTGATCCAAGTTAGAAGGTATAATCTGCCTTGCCAATAATACCTCACATGTTTATTATATGGCCGAACTGAATTGTTCATGATAAATGACTGGATTATGGCTGAAAATGGTTCTTGTATGCCCCTTGTTATATTGATCTATAGCTGAAGCTACATTGTGCAACATCTTCATGAACGCTTGCACGGCTTAAATAACTACATGCCCCAATAAATGTCTCTGTTTCACGATCTATCTTGGAAATTTGGCAGTTCACAAATTAGATTGAGCTTAGTTCCCATATCTTTAACCAATGGAGCGTGCGAGCGAGAAACGGAGTGGGGGTGGAAATTTGAATGAAGTTGCAAAGGGAGACATAGAGGGGGATGAGGATGAGGATGATGATGGTTGGGTTGCAATTCTATGTTCTTTTGCTGATGAAGGCCTTGGCTTGGTTCGTTTGTGTGGCACCTCGGATATTTTCTCAAGTATGGTTTTGCGAGATTGGGGCTTCATGTTTGGTCTCTATTTCTACTCTAGCCCCAAAGCTTTGTCCTGTGCTTTCGGTGATGTGGGTTTACACTTTGAGCGTTTGAGTAAACCTATTTCATCCACTGTTGACTAGCCGCTATTGTTTGATGTCCCTACTTCTAGGCTTATTTTGTTGCTCGTTCAGTGTCCTTGCCTTGTTTTAGCTGCTATATGTGTGTGGATATGGTACTGCGTGTGTAGTTTTTTTATATATTGCCTATGCGGGTGAGGTTTTTATTCTAAGAGACGTTGGGACTTTGTTCTTATCCTGGTCTTTGACTAAGCTTAATGCCTACGTTGCTTAGTGCAATTCTTATTTTGAATGAAATGGACTTGCTTTGGTGCAGGAGGACTGATTTTTTGCGATCTCCGAGGATGGGAAAGCCTTTGTTCTCCTTGCTTTTTGGGGTTGTTGCTCCTGTCCACCGGTGGCCTATGTGGTGGCTGTTTACTCATAATATTGGAGAAAGACATGTTGGAAAAAGTGTGCCCCGTCTACTTGGTGTGAGATCTTTATTGGTTGTAACTGTTTGGCCCATTAGCATTAAAATGGGGATGTGGCGCTGCTCGTGTTTTGATGGGGTGTGCATTTCTTCCTTTGCACACTCTTGGTCTTCCTTTGTGGATAGTTTTGGGTGTTATCGTCTCTGCAATGGTGGTTGAGATGCTGTGGGGTGCCTGTGTTTTGTGTTTTAGTGCCTGTCCTTGGTGACGGTCATGCAACTTTTGAGGTTCCCGATGTTTAGTGGAGGGAGCCTTCTTGTTGGGGTTCTCTCCGCCTGTCCTTGTGGTCTGTGTTGGAGCTGGGCTGTTCTTGTGCTCCTTTTCTGGGTTCTGGTCTGGCTTGGAGAGAGGTTTGTTTTTTGACAATTCATGTGGCTTGTGCTGCCTGCGTGTGAGGGGTTTAAGTGTGTTTTAGCGACCTGTTCATGTATGCTTGGTGGAAGAAGTTGGATGTGGCTTCTTTGCTCTAGAATGAGGGTGTGGAAGGAGACGAGACTCTGTTCTCTCCTTCGACAATCATTTTTGCTTATGTTGGGTCTGATGACATGTTTGCAGGAGCTTGGTCGCTACATGATGTTTGTGCCCCTATTTGTACAATAATTTCAGTAAGGGCGATTTCAAAGTTTTGAGAGCTCCTAGTGATGTTTTGGCTACAATCATTGTGCTTGATCTGGGCATGGTTTCCATGGACACTTAGTGGTGGCTTTGGCTTTCCTTTTTCCTGATGGACATGGGTTTGTTTGCCCTCAGGGAGGAGGAATCTACTTGTGTGGAGATCCATTTCACTTGCAAGTCGTTCAATCAATTATGTGGCAAGGGCTTGGGATGGGGTCTCCTACCTACCCTTGGCCCTTTGATGTTCTTTTTTTTTGGAGTCTTCTCGTGGGGATCTTGATGTGCTGGAGGCTAGGTGTTTCAGAGTGTTTTGTGCGTGAAATGTCTTGTGAAAGGGTGACCTATGGGGATAGAGTATGTGTGCCTTACCATGAGCGTGAAGATGGTACCAACTATTGTTTATAGAGTGGAGTTTCTTTGCCCCTGTAGCTGGGTTGTGATGGAGGTTGTTGTCAATATCAGTTTTTTTTGTTTTTTTGTTTGGACTGTCCATTTTAGTTGGTGTGGGTAATGATTTTGTTTCTTTTGGCAGTCAGTCGATTGTTAATAGTTTTCAAGGGCTTGATCTTGTCTTTGGTTGTTTTTGGTTGATATTTGTAGTCGACTTTGGTGTTATGCCGATCCTTGTTGTGGTCGGTTGTTTTCTGCTGGCCATGGTAAGGACTTTTCAAAGGCTTGATCTAGTCTTTGGTTGTTTTTGGTTGAGATTTGTAGTTGACTTTGGTGTTATGCCGATCCTTGTTGTGGTCGGTTGTTTTCTGTTGGCGATGATAAGGACTTTTCAAGGGCTTGATCTGGTCTTTGGTTGAGATTTGTAGTAGACTTTGGGGTTATGCCGATCCTTCTTGTGGTTGGTTGTTTTCTGTTGGCCATGGTAAGGACTTGTCACGCTCAATTTGTTTCGTCCTTTTTTGCGGTTCCTATGGAGGTGGAAGAGTCTCCTATGGAGGTGGGGTCTCGTTTCGTGAAGGGGGTTAGTAACTTTGGCCGGTCTTCTCCTTTCTATGGTTGCTTGGGTGGGATGGATTTGTGGTTGGCTTTCCAATATGTTTTTCTATTCCTTTTCTGCTCCTATTGAGGTGCCTCCTTGTTGGAAAGGAGTTCTGCAGATGGGGGGTAGTTCTTCGGTTGGAGGGGTGTTGTTTGTTACTACAAGGTGACTTCCGATACCATTTTGTTACTCATTGTGAAGGCTTGGGGAGCCTTTCAAAATCCCTTGATTGTTTCGCCCCACATGTTTGGGTGTTGTTTGTTTGTTTTTAATGACCTCTTTTGGTTGTTGTAAGTGGCCACTTTTGGCCCTTTGTTCTTTGAAGGCCTTTTTAAGAAAGGCGGGTAAATCTACTGACAGTGTGCCCTTTGTGGCGTTGACATGTAACAACTAGCACTTATTGCAATGTGTTGTTGATCTCTTGACAACCCTTGTTTTGGCTGTTGATTAATATAAAAAGCAAATTAGATTGCCATTTTTAAATTTGTAAGGGTTGACGTAGGACATTAAGGGGCTGTCTTGGGCTTGCTATAACTTATTTTGGGTGTATAAAGATACAAAGCTTCAAGATATTCAAGGTTAATGATGAGGGCAAAAGCCAAGAGCACAAAATTTGAACAATATATAAGTTAATAGTATGGTAAATTATCTTATTGATGACTGCTACATTGGTAATTTGAATTGACAATGATGAGCTGAAAAAATTGTATTTACCTTTTATCTTTAATACATTCCTTACAATTAGGGTTTGTATATGATAAGCTATGAGCTTAATGATGCGAGCAAAAACCAAGAGCTCAAAATTTGAACGATATATAATCTTGTTGTAATAGAAAACAATGTTGTTGTGGGTTTGTACATGATAAGTTGTGGGCTTAATGACGGGAGCAAACACCAAGTACACAAAATTAGAACAATAAATAAATTAAATAGTAAACTATCTTGTTGTGGGCTTCTACAGTGGTATACTTGGTGCCAAATTAACAATGATGAGCTGAAAATATTATGTTTACCCTTTTTCTTTAACACATTCCTTATGATTAGGGTTTGTATATGATAAGTTTGGAACAAAGGAAATAGAGCGGTTTGTTGTCCTATAAGCTGGCAATTATATTGTAATTGATTTTTTATTAAAGATCAACTTACAGTTGATAATAATTCTCACGATCTTGGAAGATCAAGGACCTTGTTCAACTCATAGTGCAATTAAGTTTTGTGATCTAGGAAGATCAAGGATCATGTTCAACTGATAGTGCAATGGAAGTTCCTTACTCCTCAGGTGTCTTTTCCATGAACTCTAGAACATGTACGGATATCTAATTCCTTTGTTTATGCTACATGCCATTGACGATGTTCACCATTTTCTACATGGTTTTTTCTTTCAACATTTCTTGAAAAACGAAACTTACACTATATTGCTTTAAATTTTAATAGAAAATATATAATAGAAGAGATCCCAGAAATTTAAATGAATATATCAAAAATTCAAATAAATATCCAAATTAATATAAATTAGTTGACTAGTGGCTAAGAAATAAGTGTGTTTACAAATTTCAAGACAATTATAATCTGTACAAAGATTTTATGAAAGGCTATTAAACCTGCCAATTGTAATACGTACAAAGATTATATCAAAGACTATCAAACTTGTCAGTTGTAATTTGTACAAATATTGTATGAAAATTTGTTAAACCAAACACTAAATAGCCAAAATAAATCTAACTACATATATAGTGAACTGTCTATGAATCTCTAACTTCTTTGTTTATGCTACAAAACATTGATAATTTTTCTATATGGTAGTGTTGGTAAACAGATTTGTCACTGTGATTGTTTTCTTGAAACTAACCCTATTTGCCCCGTGAGCAGTGACAAACAACCATACCAACAATTGGAGAGATTGTAATATTCCTCTGAGTTTGAGAGGGGCAACTCCCTCGTATGATGGGGGTATTTGTATTTCCTGTGTACTTTTCACCTAAAAGTACAAAAAGGATACTAAAGGAAATGGATAACAAGAATCTTATTGGCAGACATATGAATACCAAGTAAGACTTCATGATTAGTAACAACTGCAAAAGGGGTTTAAGCACAAAAGTAAGTTGGATATGCAATAATGATGAAAGAAAAGAAACATATTTCTACATATAAGGGAACAAGTAGCTTCAACACTTTCTAACCAAAATACCAGGGTATGAATGTGCTTCATCACTTACATATATCATTCATGATTGAAGACTAATAGATTACATAAGTAGACATATGGATTATCAATTTAACATACAAGAAATTGATAATAGTAACTGAGAAACACATTTAAGACATATGAATCACATGCATTCTTCATCATCCTTTTGAAAATATACAAGTTTAAAGACCCTTAAGTACAAAGTATGAACACAAAGTTCTCCAAAAGTCCCTCTACACAATTCTCCATAATTTTCCACTTTTGTTAAAGTCCCCTCTACAATACAAATAACCTTGTATTTGTAGACTTCATAGAATAACTACCTTTTTTTCCAGGTTAGTAACCAACTTATTTTTGCACGAATTGAATGAGGTTATTAACCTTATAATTTTTGCACAAAGAGGTAACTGACTAACTCTAACCAAAAGTGACAAAAGTCAACTATTTACAAAAGGACAATTTGAAGCCCATAAGAAATAAGATATTAGCCTTGTTAAAGTAGTTTTCAGTCTTCATCTGCTTCAGCTCTGATGACTTAGAAAAAAATTCGACACTAAGCATTGTCTGTCTTTGTTTTTCTTTAACTTGCACTTAACCGCCATCTCAATCATTAGCATAAATAGATGCCAGTTTACCTACCAATAACCTTCTTTGAAGACCATGCACTACAATTGCATACAATAAATATCCTCTCCTTTTATGGATATGATGTTATCTTGAATAAGGACGTTTTCATTCTTGTGCACTCATTTTCATTTACATCTTGTGTTTCTCATCAACCACCTATAACTGCGGTCCCAATGTTTTACATTCTCTGTTGTAGTCCTTTGTTTGGCAATAGCTTCTATTTGAAATTCAAACATATCAATCCCATTAGAGATTAGTGTGTCAACTTTTGAATATGTTCTGCATTGAGAATATGAGTAATGTGTCCCTCAATATTTGTGTTAAGCATCATTTGAAAGGACTTCCATCCTAGTAAGACCGCCATGTAAAATTTCCTTCACTGTCACAATTTGTAATACATCCCTACTGTTCATGATTCTTCAATTCTAAAAAGCGACCAACCAATCTGGAACTCCAATATCAAACTGCTTCAATTGCACCTTACAAACATAAGATAATGCTTGATAGACTAATTGGCTACCTGATTACAACCCTTCCATTTTAACTTGAGCATGTACTGGTAAACTTTGTAGAATTGCACATTAATGTTACTGCTTGAATATTTCTAAAGCCTTTTCAAGGAATCTGTTGTGTACATCCCACAATCCTTTGGATGATAGCTTACACTGGTTACTACAGATGCATGAGATCTGAATGATGAAACGACTGAAGCTTCCACTCTAGGTCCCAAAAATAAAGGCGGCCATCCTCATATTCACAAACGATGTGGGCATCTGCGTTTGTCAAGCGACAATCCATTTTATATGACTTGCATATGTGACCTTGTATTCTTGAAGAAGCTTACCAATTGATTTGTCAATGAGATGAATAAATGAATCCAGACAACTAACTAGAATGCAGTTATTATCATTTGAAACTGAGATGCAATTAACTGATTGATACAAGTGACCCACTATTTCTCGTCCCATGCGAATATCAAATGTGCGTGTAGTGCCATCTACACTTCTTGCTATAATCTTAATTTTTGTTAAACATACTGACCTCACACTGTCTGAAAATGCGTCTATTGTCTGAATAGGCTCTAGGCTATGGGAACTGCAATACCATGCCCTAAGTGTACGGTCATACCCAACGTATATTCATATATGATCTGTAGGCACCAAGAAAACATGCCTATACAACCATCGCAACTTTAACTGGCATCTCAATAATAAGGTTTAGAGCGTCTGAAGGATAGCCATAACGGGTATGATGGTCAACCAAGCACACATAATGATCGAACTATATTATAAAATGCAGTAAATGTGATTGAGTATCTATAGTGCGCATCCACTTGCTAGAACGTCAACAAATCTTACAATCTTAGGATGTATTCGAGAGGGCTGCAATTATGACATATCAGAAAAGCACATTAATTGGAGGCATTGTGGCAAATAATTCATATGCATGCTCTGGGATTTCACATTTTGCATTGAAAGGTGTTTCTATGACAGTAGCCTGTGACGAATTTCTTCTATGTTTAATGTGTGTACTTGCCAATGGAATTTGACTAAAGATCTCCACTGTCTTCTCGAAACACCCAATTTTGTGCATATCCTACAATAGTCGCATGCCATGTGTACACACTCATTTGAGGCATTCTATTCAACTGCTCACGTTCCGCAATTGGACATCCATTACCAATTTCAAATCTCGCATACAACCAGGGATAGGGGCATTGTTGGCAAAGGGTTTATGGAATCTGACTTGACTAATACTAATTTTATCTGCTTGGAAGTTTTCATAGACTTTTCAGCAATCCATTTACTTCATCATTGTAACAAATGACATAACTCGGAAGACGCTGTCCGAGTATTTGATACAATTTGCCTCTATTTCCACAATTCGTATGAATATCCAAAAGACATTTCGAACTATAATATCTGACAAAAAAAACCCTGCCATTATGCTTTGATGAATTTTCTTACCCTGTTCCAACGCTCCCATTTTGGCACGGGCAGGCAGAATGCTGGCAAAGATTATGGATTATGGATTTACACCTTGCCAATTGCGTTTGCTTTAAAGTTTATTAAGCCTTACCAACAAATCTGTTTTGTGCACATCCAACGACACTGAATCCCGTGGCTTATATATATGAAGCATTCTGTAAAACAACTCAGCGGCTTTGACTTTGTTTCTAGCCTTGTTTCAACATTCTTATTTCAACATGGGGTGATTTCGTATTTGGAAATTGCAGCTTCTGTAAAGTTTATACATTCTCCACATATTCGGTTTTGGTAGTGCCGCCACAGTTATGACATTCTTCTTCGAGGCTCTCTGTCACACAACTAACTGTGTTACGTATATGCTCCCACACTTTGACGTATTTCTTTAAGGAATTTTGTCGAACAGTTAACGTGCACGATCCAAATTTACATATCTCTAATCCTTCTATCAAACAGTTGATGTGCCTCACCTTTGACTCCACAATGTGCATGCATTTGAAAGTTTCAATGATCTTTTCAACAAACCAAATTCGTGCATCACCTGCAACCAAAAGACTGCATGGAATGAAGTCTCACTAAGAGGCTGTAAAAAAGTTCACATGCCAATCTTTATTTTTCAACATTCTGTATATAAGTCTTTGAGCCCCCCCTTGTAATTACAACACTTATAAAAAACGATTCTTTATCTGCAATGCTTTAATGGACACCCATACCCCGTTTGATGGCTTCCATTTTGGCCAAGTAGGGAGTGCTGGCTGTGGGGTTTGGTTTTACATCTGCCTGGTTGCATTGTTTTGAAACTCCCAGCAACTTCTGAACATGTCGTGGATGTTGATAACTTATTTAAATGTTCAGAATTGGTGCAGGATGAAGTATGCCAATAAGCGTTCCATTTTTTGCCAGATTTTGATAAATATTTATTTCTTTGATTGCTGCAAGCTTCTTCCATTCCTGTTTAACGAACCCATGTTCTCCAACCATTTCATTTCATATTGTGAAGAGATCAAAACGAGTTGATTCTTTATTTATGAATTGAGAGGTTTAAAGATGCAAAGCTTAATCTGGAAAGAGGTTAATTAACCTTTCATTTTCTAATAAAAACTTCTTCTAGTTTTTGGTAAGTTAATTAATCTTTTATGTTTTTTTTCCAGCAAACACATTAGAAACTATAAGCCAACTAAGAAGACTAAGGGCATGTCTCCATGCGGCTGCTTAGCTTATTTTGGCTAGCAGGTGCTGCTCATAAATTTTAGGAGCAATTTGTGGAGCGGGTGGCCCCATGATTATCAAATTTTGTTGCTTATTTTTTTGGCAGCCATCATAAATAGCATGTTTAAATAGAATATTAATAATAAATTTTGTAGATAATATTCAGAGAAAAAATAAGAAGCAAATAAAAAAGAGGGAAATCAATTTGTGGAGACAGGTGTGATTTTTCCCTATTTAGCCCCTCCTTTTTTTCCAAGCTTATTTTTCATTTTTAAGCAGTGGCTGCTCCACGATAGTAGGAGAAGATTCCAATTTATCCTTTGCGGCTAATTAAAAATTTGCATGGGAACACTCCCACTGCTTAAAATTAAGCATAAATTGCACTTAAGCAACCGCATGGGGACATGGGGTAAGACTAAGAGGAATAAGTCATAGAGGATGTCTCTATGGAGATTTGAATTTGAGTATCTACAATGAAAGCCCATACATACATACATACATACATACATATATATATATATATATATATATATATATATATATATATATATATATAAGTTAATTAACTTTTCTTATTTTGGTAGGTTAATGAACTTCAAACTTTGGCGTGAAAATGGAGGGACGATTAACCTTTAATAACTTTTGACAGAAAAAGACATTTTCATAAAATCAAATTGCTAATTCAAAAAGGAAAACATGTTAAATTAATTAATTAAAAATATCAAAATAATTTTGTTAATTAATTTGATAATTTTCCCCTTTGAATCTCAATAGCATTTCTTTGGAAAAGTGCTAATAACTTTGACTGAGAATAGGTTAAGCCTCCAGATGGGAACTAGAATTTGAGGATAAGTGACTCGGAAGAATATTGGATTTTTGGAAAGACATTATTTATGGTGCAAGAGTTTAAATTTTGGGTATTCTGAAATTAAGGCAACAAGTAGTTATGCAGCATTTCTTGAAAAATAGAAATTATATAATATTATTTTAAATTTTAAAAGAAAATTGTCACATCTTCGATAGTGCTACCCATGCTAAACAATGCAGGTGTGGAAAATAATTAAAAATAGAATATCGAAAAGAAGCATGAGACATGGTGCAAATATGAGCACAATGTGAAGTCATGGTACCAATTTTAGAATCAATATGTAGCCGAGGATATCCATCACCATTGTATCAATCAAATTTTGGAATCCTGACACCTTAGTGTAAGGTATCATTAAGGATATGTTAAGTTTTAGATCAGAATATGTGACTTTTAATTTTTCTTATATAACCTCAATATATGTGATATATTTAATCACAAGATATATATATATTATTACTGATATAATAATGGATATATATAAATATGTTAATATCGATTAACTGCAAATTGAATAAATAAGACTCGCATTGGTTGTTGTATATGCTTCCTCTTATCAAACAACTAATGATTATATATATGTGATTTGTGAGACATGCCATTATAGAGACATGTCTCCTTGAGGAGACATGACTCTATAATGTCATGTCCTTTCATAACAAATCAGTTATCATAAATACGTTACTGTAAGTTATTAACAATTCATAAGTCGATATCCACTAAACCGATATTAATCAGTATCTTAGACCAATACACATTGCGTTGTGTATAGTTGATCAAATTGGTACTAATGATAACCGATACAAATCGGTACCAAAGTGGCACTTAAAACATGCGATCAATATTAATAATAAACCACCAATTTGTTTAGTCAATTACAAATCGGTGGACATACAGACCATGCCAATATAACTAAAGACAATTGAAAATGTCAATTCGATATTGACTGATGTCGATCAGTATTAAATAAACTGATATCAATCGGTGTTTAACTAAATCAATATCAATGTATTGACCGATACTAATCGGTATCGCATAGTATTATTAAATATTATTTAATCAAATATAATATACATTATACATTGTATATGTATATTGAT
>MU225137.1:36633-77410 GCA_018584345.1 Thuja plicata
TATATATATATATATATATTCTCATAATATTATGATCATTTTATTTGATCGAAGCTATAAACATCAACAGGATATGCAAGGCTAATAGATTGCGACGATAATATGGAGTAAGAAATGATTGGTTAGTAGTGCTCGTGAGATTTGCAAGTTGTTGTAGTGCCCATATTTTGCAATATGGAATTCAAAATGAGATTGCTAAGTTGAGGTGGTGGAGGTGGATTACCCATGCCAACAGAGACTTGGGTCGTAAAGAAACTACTAATACTAGCAACAATACTAGCACTAACATTGACTCTGACACCAGTGTTGACACTGACACTAGCACCAATAGTAGAAGCACAAATTGTGGAAGTTGCAATAGTAGAGCTAGGAGACAACATGAAATACCCCAAGGGATTTTGAGAGACATTCACACCCAAAATAATATTGTCAGATAAAGGATTAAGTAGGGCTTAAATCCATCATATAGACTAACAACTAGGCATAATGACACCACTCTAAGAACCAATGATATCGAGTTGAGTTTCCTTAGGTTTTGGTACAAGGGGCACATGGGACGCTACAATATGAATAAAGAAGTAAAGGTGCTATGATAATATCAAAGACATATGAGATGAGAAATAGAGTAACTAGGGAGGAAGGACTTCCCTTCAACACCACAAACCAAAAGATTGTCAAAGTGAGGAAAGCACGTACACCTCCCAACTAGATGGAGCTTCGATACATGCAATAATGTAGGTGAGCAATGGATGAACAAAAGAAGTTGTGGAAGATCAATACAATCAACCAAATGCAAGAGTGTGAATCCAAAAGCTAGAGAGTGTCCAAGAATGTGAAAGAGACTAAGAAGCCTAAAATACAGTAAAAAGGCATGATGAAGTGGTTGGGTGGTGTCTCGATGTTGGTGGGTGCTTAGAGAGATGTTACAATGCCAAGCTTACTAAGCCTAACATCTAAATGGCCACCTTCATTTGAGATATTTGTGGGATGAATGCATGACATGTGGAAATCTCTGTGACACAAGTGTCCATGAACAATCCAAACCAAATATTTGGGAAGATAAATGGTGAAAGGTGGAAAAGTAAGTTGAAAAAGCTGATGAGGTGGATGCTTGATCATTTGTCTTTAATTCAACTAAAGTGAAAGCCTCTTGTGACGTAAACTTGAGCAGGGTGCAATTTATGACATTACATGAGGATACATATGAACTTGATCATGGATGCCATATTCAATTCTAGATCTCCTCCTTTATTGCCTTGAAAATGACTTAAGGGCTTGCTCATTGAGAAAGTGATTTGGGAATGTGTGAGATATTCAAATGAGGAGGGGAGGTATCCTTTTATAGTGAACCTCCTGAAACATGTTGATTATTTTGAAGTAGGTCAACATGGATAGTATTTTCCTACTCACCATTCTCTCGTCGTTAAAATATTCAAAATTGGGCCCTTTTTAGCTGGACATTGGCACCTAATACCTTTTTCCTCTAGGAATAGGGAACTAGACACCCTAGTCTAGCTGTAGAGGGATAGAAAGAGGTTGGGGGAGTTGGAAAGGTACTATACTTGCAAAATTGGGTCTTGGGTTGAGAAAGATTAGTCAGATTTGGGGGGCACAGAAACGAGAGCACCAAAGTGAGGCTTAAGCGAGGATATAATTTTGCGAGGATACACTTTGTGACACTACAATACTCATTTTGAACAATGATTGTTTATCCTCCTCAAAAGTGGTATGATTTGTTACTTTAGGTGGGAAGTGTATATACTTCTAGACATCTCCTGTATAAACAACCTTTGGTGAAACTTGGGAAAATATGTTGTCTGGATTTGTTTCCATAGCTTTGTAAAGGAATTTATTTTACTTTGTTTGTGGCTTAACTATAGAAAGGATCATGGAGGGGTGAGCATTATTGTGACTTGAAGCGAGGGTTAGTTTTAGATTGCTTAGGTTTTGTAACCAAGAGCACTATTGATTTCACGAGACTGTGATCTTTATGAGAGCACACACTAACTAAGGAGATAAGTAAATGATGATTTGATGCAGGAGCATCTTGGGTTCTTTGGCAATCCTGATCAACCAAAAATATTTTTTCTTTGGTTTAGTAGCTTGTTGGAGGCTGCTCGATAAAGTGCTCGGTAACTACTTTTGCTCGGTCGGTTGAAGACTTGTTTGTTCTCCGCTCAGGCTTGGTTACTTGTTTCTATCTTTCTTTACTGACGGGTCTTGTTAGTTGTTTGGCTACTCGGTGGGTTTTCACCGACTGGTCTCTGTGCTTGGTTGGATTTCTTACCGAGTTGTGGTTTTGATGTTGGATCTTCTGGCTAACTTCTGCATTTAATTTTTGTAGCGTAATTAATGTTGGGATCTCTCATTGGGATGTGTGTGGACCCACATCTGGGTCTTTGTTGTTTCCTATGTTGGATCTTTAGGATATGAGTGCCGACCTCTTTGGTGGACTCTTGTGTATATTTGTTTTATGTTCTTAGATTAAGGAATAGTTTTGGGGGATGAATTCTGATAGCAGATTCAAATCGCAGGTTTGTGACCTCGCATGTATGAAGATTAACCTTTGAATATCTGAATGTATATGGCCAAAACCGGGAAGGCCTTACCCAACATGTAATAAGTTTGATGAAATAATATATTTTATGTTGTTTTCTTCTCTCCCTTTTTGTGTTGTTGCTTCTGAGTTTTTCTGCAAGTTGGTTTGGATAGCTGTGAGTGCCTTGGGCCTTTGTTTTTCCTACCCTCCTTGTGTCAGGTGGTATCAGAGCCAGGTTAGATCTAGGTTCCTTCTTGTAAGCCCTAACCCTAGTGGTTGATATTGTTGTGGGGTGGCAGATTTGCGATATGACCTATAATTGCATAGGGTTTCAAGATGGTTCCTGGGAGAGGAAATGCATATCTAGGTCTAGCTGATATGCTAAGATAGATTGCTGGAAGATTGGAAGCTGTTGAGACAACCCAATGCAGAGGAAGACATTTTGAGGATGTTAGTGATGATGAAGTTGAAGAAGTGCAAGGAGAAGCTGTACCTACACCTGTGATGGATCAGGAAGAAGAAACTTTCCTACTAGCTTTGACAAGTTTGAAGTTCACACCTCAATTTAATCCTCCTGAGTATAGTGGAAAGCTGGATTCTGATGAGTTGATAGACTGGACAACCGAGATGGAGAAATACTTTGAGTGTGAGAATGTATTAGAGAAGAAGGTAAAGATAGCAAGTACAAAGTTGAAAGGTCAAGCATCCTTGTGATGGGAGCACCTGCAATTGGATCGAAAGAAGTTTAAAGACAAGATCAAGGTATGAGATAAGATGATAAACAAATTGAAAGGCAAGTTTCTACCTTGTGATTACCAGATTAACCTAGTAAGGAGAATGTAAAGTTTGAAGCAGAAAGATAGCTCGGTAAAGTATTACACCGAGAAATTTTATAGATTAGACATCAGATCTAGACATGTTGAAGATGAAGTGGAAAGACTAGCATGATATTTGAATTGATTAAGAAGTTATATACAAGATGAGATCAACTTGGTAAAGATGGAGAGCATTGAAGATGCATATCGGTTTGCCTTAAAAGTTGAGGAGAAATTGAACAAAAGATATGAACAAAGGCAAAGCGGAAGAGGAGGTAGATTTCCTAGAGGAAGAAGTAGATCTTATGGTGAAAACAATAGATCTAGACAAATCAGATCAAGACAGATCAAGACAAAGGCAAGATCGAGTGGAAAGGTGGAAGTTCATTCCGAGCTAGAGGAAACTACTCTCAAGGTGGATATAACAAAAGAGGGTTCCAAGGAACTTGTTACAATTGTGGTGAAGAAAGACATAGATCTTTTGAGTGTACACATGCAAGCAAGAAAGTCGGTAGTAGCATAAATGCTTTGGTGCAAGAAGAGTCACCGAATGAACTTGAGAAGGAAGGGAACCTAATGGTGAGAAGAATATTATGGAGTGAAAAGCAAGATCTTGTAAGGAAAGTTTGTTAAAGACCAGATGCAGAGTTGCAGACAAAGTTTGGAAGGTAATTGTTGATAGTGGAAGCTCGGAGAATCTGGCATTAGAGGAGATGGTCACAAAGTTGCAGTTGGAAAGAACGAAGCACCCGAAGCCCTACCAGATTTCATGGATCAAGGATGAGCATACATTAATGGTGAGTGAACAATGTTTTGTGAATCTGAAAATTGGGAAGTATTATGATAAGGTGTTGTGTGATATTATGCCAATGGATTGTTGTCATATTTTGTTGGGTAGACATTGGAAATATGATAGACATGCTATACATGATGGAAGAGTGAAAAAATATACTATTTGGGTTGATGGTAAGAAAAAAATCTTGTTACCTTTGGTTTAAGATCTATTGGAGAAATATGTACATCTGTGATAGTTTGTTTGATGGAAGGTAGACAGTTTGTTAAGGATTTGAAAAGAAATGATATTTGTTATGCTTTGATTCCTAACAAACCGAGTAAGAATACACAAGATAAAGTTCCCGCAGAGGTTGAGAAATTGCTTACCAAGTACAAGGAGATAATTTCAAATAATGTACCTGATGGTTTGCTACCGATGAGAGATATTAGTCATTGTATGGATCTGATTCCTGGAGCAAGTTTTCCAAATAAGGCCCCACATCGATTAACATCGACTGAGAATGAGGAACTCAACTGACAAGTTCATGAATTGTTGAACAAGGGTTTGATCAGAGAATGTTTGAGTCCATGTGTAGTACCAGCAGTTTTAGAACCTAAGAAGAATGGAGAATGACGAATGTGTACTGATTCAAGATCAATCAACAAGATAACAGTTAAGTATAGATTTCCTATACCGAGGATGGATGATATAATGGATTGTTTGAGTGGAGCCAGATATTTTACCAAAATTGATTTGAAGAGTGGATATCATCAGACCAGAATCAGAGAAGGTGATGAATGGAAGACTGCTTTCAAGAGAGAAGAAGGTTTGTATGAGTGGTTAGTTATGCCCTTTGGTTTAACTAATGCACCGAATACATTTATGAGATTGATGAATGAGGTTTTGAAGAAATTTTTGTATAAATGTGTGATTGCATACTTGGATGATATTTTGATATTCAGTAAGACTAGAGAAGAGCATTTGATGCATATAAGATGAGTGTTGCAAAGATTGAAAGAGGAAAAGTTGTTGATAAACTTGAAAAAGTGTTCCTTCATGAAAGAACTTGTGTATTTAGGTTTTGTGATTTCAGCTAATGGTTTGAAGATGGATCCTGAGAAAGTTGAAGCTCTACTTAGTTGGCCTACACTTGAGAATGTCAGTGAGGTAAGATCATTTCATGGATTGACAAGTTTTTACAGAAAATTCATCAAAAATTTCAGTTCAATTTGTAATGCTATGACTAAGACAATGAGGGGAGATAAAAGAGAATTCAAATGGGCACATGAAGCTGATAAGAGTTTTGAGACTTTGAAACAAAAGGTTGTTGAATTACTTGTATTAGCCTTACCTAATTTCAATAAGGTATTTCAAGTTGAATGTGATGCAAGTGGAAGTGCAATAGGAGCTGTGTTGACTCAAGAAGGTAAACTTGTTGCCCTCTTTAGTGAAAAGTTGAATGATGCAAAAAGGAAATATTGTGTCTATGATCAATAATTCTATGCTATTATTCAAGCTCTGAAGAAATGGAGGCATTATTTGATGCCGAGTGAATTTGTGATATATACTATTCATAAGGCTTTACAATATTTGGGTAGTCAGAATAAGTTGAATCAAAGACATATGAAATGGGTAGAATATTTGCAGAGTTTCACATTTGTGATGAAGCATAAGAGTGAAGTTTCTAACTGAGTTCCTGATGCATTAAGTAGAAGATCTTTGTTGACTGAAATGAAAATTGAGGCTCTTGGTTTTGATGACATGAAGAATTTGTATGAAAATGACCCTGACTTTTATGAGCAGTGGAGAGTGTGCAGAGCAACTATTCCAAATCAAACGAGTAAGTATGAAGAATATTTCATTCAAGAAGATATGTTGTTCAAAGGTATTCAATTGTGTATACCGAGAGGATCTATGAGAACTAATTTGATCAAGGAAAAACATAGTAGTGGTTTGGCTGGACATTTTGGAATTGATAAGACATTGAGTTTTCTTAAGGAAAGGTATTTTTGGCCTTAGTTGTATAAGGATGTTTAGAAATTTGTGAAAAGTTGTGGAGTTTGTCAAGTTGCAAAAGCAGTAAGTCAGAATACTAGTTTGTATACACCGCTCACTATTCTTGAGAAACCTTGGAGTGATATCAGCATGGATTTTGTTCTTGGCTTACTGAGGACAACAAGAGGTAATGATTCCATATTTGTTGTTGTGGATATATTTTCTAAAATGAGACAATTCATACCATGTAAGAAAACATCAGATGCAATGCATATAGCATATCTTTTCTTTAAGGAGATTGTCAGATTGCATGGATTACCAAAGAGTATCATCTCTGACCGAGGCAGTAAGTTTGTTAGCTATTTTTGGAAAACACTTTGGAAGAAGATGGACACCGAGTTGAAATATAGTTCTACATTTCATCCATAGACTGATGGACAAACAGAGGTTGTAAACCGAAGTTTGGGTAACTTATTGAGATGCTTAGTTGGGGACACATCGAGTAATTGGTATTTGATGTTAGCACAAGTAGAGTTTGCATATAACAGTTCAGTGAATAGAAGAACCGGAAAGACACCTTTTGAGATTGTTCATGACACAATCGAGAGGTATATCAGACTTGAGATACATTGCTGGAGAAGAGAAAAGAAGTGTTGAAGCAGAAAATTTTGCTGAGTTTAGGAAGACATTGCATGAAGATGTAAAACATAACTTGGAGCAAAGTAATCAGAAATACAAGGATAGTGCATATAGATCAAGAAGACATAAGACTTTTAAAGTTGGTAATGCAGTTATGGTTCATTTGAAGAAAGACAAATTTCCTATTGGAACATATGGTAAATTGAAGATGAAGAAATTCAGTCCTTGGAAGATATTGAGAATATTTGACAATGGAAATGCTTATGAAGTATAATTACCTAATGATATGGATATATCACCTATATTCAAAATTTAAGACTTGTATGAGTATCATGAACCTGATGAAGAAGTGACAATACCGAGTGATTATCCTAAGAAACAGATGGAAGAAGTTGAGCAATTTTTGAAACTTAGAATTGACAGAAGTACAAGAGGAAAGAATTACATGGAGTATCTGATAAAATGGAAGAACAAACCGATTGAGGATTCATCTTTGGTTTCTCAATCTGAGTTGGATTCAATTTAGGCTAGAGCTGACACATGATTTGGAGAATCATTTATTTGAACCCCAGGTGTCTGATGCAGGAGCATCTTGGGTTCTTTGGCAATCCTGATCAACCAAAAATATGTTTTCTTTGGTTTAGTAGCTTGTTGGAGGCTGCTTGGTAAAGTGCTCAGTCGGTTGAAGACTTGTTTGTTCTCCGTTCGGGATCGGTTACTTGTTTTTATTTTTCTTTACCGATGGGTCTCGATAGTTGTTTGGCTACTCGGTGGGTTTTCATCGACTGGTCTCTGTGCTCGGTTGGATTTCTTACCAAGTTGTGTTTTTGATGTTGGATCTTCTAGCCGACTTCTGCATTTAATTTATGTAGTGTAATTAATGTTGGGATCTCTCATTGGGATGTGTGTGGACCTAAATCTGCGTCTTTGTTGTTTCCTATGTTGGATCTTTAGGATCTGAGTGCCGACCTCTTTGGTGGACTCTTGTATATATTTGTTTTATGTTCTTAGATTCATGAATAGTTTTGGGAGAGGAATTATGATAGCAGATTCAGATTGCAGGTCTGTGACCTCGCATGTATGAAGATTATCTTATAAAGATCTGAATATATATGACCAAAACCAGGAAGGCCTTACAACCTGACATGTAATAAGTTTGTTGAAATAATATAAATTTTGTTGTTTCTTCTCTCCCTTTCTGTGTTGTTTCTTCCGAGTTGTTCTGCAAGTAGGCTTGGATAGCTGGGAGTGCCTTGGTCCCTTTTGTCCATCCCTCCTTGCATCATGATTGGAGTGAGGGTCTTTTATAGATGACCTTATATTTACTATAGTCGTTGCTAATAATTTCTTGCCCTTTTTTTCTTGATATATTTCTATGGCTAACTTTGCCTAGGTTGTTTTTTCCTTTTTATTAATGATACAATATGTTACACTAAAGTGAAATACGTTAGTTCATATTCATCATTTTTCTTAACATATTAGATTTTTTAGAGTTTTAGTATGATTTGAGGGGTTTCAAGCCTTTGTTGCCAGTTTGCATCTAGGGTACTCATGCTAGTTTTGTGTAGGGTACTCCTTTTCTTGTTATACATGTCCTAATATTTGGTTTTGTTTATGCATAATTATGAAGGTCTATTATAATTCTATTTTATTAGTTTGCATATGGATATAATCTATAATTTTAAGAATGTAGGATTCTAGATTCTATTGCACTTTGTTTTAGTTTTAGGTTTGGTATGTATGAGAAGAGCTCTTTAGAATCGATAGACACTCTTGGATGTCAATGTTGGTTCACTTTGCATCCATGTCTTCAAAACTTCATCCTTATTTGTGTTGCAATTGTCACTTTCTGATTTCAATTCTCTTTCAATATTTAAATTTTCCTCTTCTTATCCCTTTGGAAGTTTAGAGATTAAATATATATTCTTTACAACGTCCCCTACATCTTCACATACTAGTTCTTCTATTATAAGTTCTACTATCTAGTTCACTTAAGGGGATACACACTACTTTGGTAGAATTTGCAATTAAGATATCCTTTTGAGTGCCCACAATTCTATTAGAATTGACAAACAATTTTAATTTGGGTAGAGCTCTAAAGGTGTTAAATGGTTCTTTCAGTTGAACTACTACAAAGTCCATGTATTGTTTGACTTGTTTTACATTTACCTTAACATTCTTCTGAATGCCTAATGTTTCTATTATGGAACCATCAGCTAGATTTATATTCATTGGTGTTTTAATAAGCTTTTGTCTCCCTAATTTCTCCCATGTGGTGGATGGAATGATATTTATGTCTACGTCTAAGTCCACCTTGACATAAATGGATCATTTTTCCAATTCCAATCTTTTGATGATTGTTTCACTTCTTTTTAGTCTAATAATTACCCTATTATTTTAATTGTACTACCAATCATTCTATATAGCAACAATACATGGGTCTTTCAATATTCAATTCTTCTATAAAATAGCTTACTTTCTCCCGTAATTGTTGCATTATTGTTTGTTTTGCGTGGTCCACCACCTTGTTGTCTTCTCTTTTACCAGATTGGAATTATTTTTATTCTTCTCCTTCTTATTTGTCTTTTTTTTTGGATTGTAATAGACCTCAAACGCTTCCTCTACAAGTGGTTTCATTTTATGTCTCACAGTATGAGTTCCATGTTTGGTCAAAACATTAACTTTCTTCTTGCATCTATTTTTTTCTTCTTTTCTATGATTATTTTTTCTTCAAAGTATCTTCTATGGAGGCGTCCAAGGAATAGTCATCCATTTTGTGATAATCCCTTATACTCTGTTGTGACATCCTTTAGATCCCACTTGCTTTGTAGTTCAGCTGCTTATTCTACTAGTGCAAATAGAATGCTCTTGCAACATCACATGAAAACATGTTGTGAATGTCTTGTCCACAAAATCAACATGTTTGTTTCTTCTTTGCCCAATGTTTTGATGCATAGTGACTCATCTTTCCATGATTGAAACAAGTAATATCATCTCTCCTATTGTTCTGGCATCTTCCTCTAGCTCCTCTATAATTTGATTGTATGTTATTATCTGCATAGCCTTGTTGGTTATTCTATATAGCACAAAAATTTTAATTATCTTTTCAAGTTAGTATTTGTTAGGAAAAGGGCGTCTCAATCTTTCTTTTACATAAGGTTACTATTTATAGTAAGTTTACATTTCAGTACAAATTTTTCCTATTTTTTTTTCAAATATTGAGATAGGCTAGATAAGGTTGCTAGTAAATTTTCGTTGCAAGATCATGTCTATATTTCAAAATATCAAATATTTTTAAGGCACACCACTTGTTGAAGGTTTTGCAAAAGGGGTTGCAAGCATAGTGAACTTAACCAGGGAGGAAACTCCATAGTTAAGCGCGCTCAAGTTGGAGTAGTTACAAGATAAGTGACCTCTCAGGAAGTCTCGATGCTTCACCTCTGTGAGCATCACCTAGATGCAATGAGTGCTAAGTGTTACATTCATTCTCATGAGAGATGAGTTATTGTGAACCACTACTTATAAAACATGGTTCAATAAGTTTGACTCGAAAACCTACACAGTTGAATCCTGATAGCATGATCACTATCAAAGATTTTGTTTTTAAAGTTGTTGATTTTTTTATGAAGTCAATTTGAAGGTCTTAGAGGTTCCTAAATGGCCAGAAAGTGTTCATAAACATTGTAGCGGGTTATAGGTTGATAGAGCACATCACAAGCTTTCTGATACTTTAAATGATTTGTTAGTCAGACACCTAGTTCAAAAGTTATGCCCTCCAGAAGTTGGGTCTCCTACAATAGGAAATGTAAAAATGTGCTGAACACATAAATGAGCTGTAAAAGGGAACTACATGTGTTGATGTGTTGTTTAACACATCATAAGGCATCTTAAGTTGGAGATAAGATGGACACCGCTTTTCAAATGGTTTTGAGCCCATGGTTTTGTAATATTGTTTGATGGTTTCATGTTTTGTATCTCTTATATACTAGGTGCATGAGATAGATGTTTTGTGCAAGTGTTTGATAGTTGTTGAGTCACCTCTAGATCTTTGGTTGGTGATACTCATCTGGGAAGCGTTCTTTGCTAGTATATTGTAATTTAGTTGTTTATTTTTAAATAATATACTAGGAGGTTTTGGAGTGTGAGTTTTTTTTTTCTCTCGAAAGTGTTTTTCCAATGTAAATCACTATGTTGGGTTATGTATGCTATTTATGTTTATTTCAGTTAGGAATCTGTAACTATCATAAATATCGAAGAATTTTTTTACATAACCTTCCTGTCAAAATTAATGTACGAAGTTGCTTTGCTACAATTATTTCCTTATAAGTGGTATTAGAAACTGATCACCTTTGGTGTCACTTGTTGGTTGTTGAGTTTTTTGAACTAATCTAGATGTGAGTGGGAGCTTGTGTATAAAATACATAGTGATCTTGCTGTAGAAATTGTCAGATGACAAGATCATTAGGAGAGTAAAGGTGGAGATTTTTTTTTTTAAATAAATTTGAAATTCAGAAGTTGGAGATGGAGGATTTATTAATAGATTGAGATCTGTGAGATGCTGCTAATGAGAATGTCTTGAGACCTATAAATCATAATGAGGCTACTAAATACAATGTTATGAATTATAAAGCCAAGGGTCGAATCAAATTGTGTCTAGAAGACTCTGTTTTTATCCATGTTATTGAAGGGACCTCTACAAGTAAACCATGGAAGAAGCTTGGCAAGATGCAACAAGCCAACTCTTTAGTAAATAAAATTTTCTTGAGGAAGAAATTATATTCCTTGAGATTGGAGGAGGGTGGACAAATTATAGATCACCAGGAAGCATTTAACATGTTGCTAGCTCAATTGGTGTCAGTTGGTGTCAAGATGACGAGGAGGAAAAATGTTAGAGCTTGCTTTGTAATTTTCTTGATTCATGGGATTCTCTGACTATGGTCATCGAAATTACTTCTATCATTTTGAAAACTGAAGATGTGGGTTCTTTTCTTTTTTAAGAAATAATAAGAAATGTATTTGTCAATGCCAAAGAGGTTTTAGTTGTTCATGGAAGACCCATGAAAATTGGAAAGAAGAATGGGAAGCATAATAAATCCAAATCTCCTAGAAAGTCCAAAGTTATTTGCTGGAGTTGTGGTAAGCCTAGACACATCCTTAACGACTGGAGAGAAGAAAAGAAGAAATATAAGAAATTTTATTCTGATTATGAGTTTAAGATGGAAGATGGTGATGCATTCATCGTGGATTTGTGCACTCATGCATGTGATGATACATGAGTAATTGAATCAAGTGCATCTTTTCATATGATCTCTCATAAAGATTTATTTTATGAATATGAAGAATTTGATGGATTTAAGGTGTACTTGGACAATAATTTTCATTTTAATGTTGTTGGTTGTGGTAAAGCTAGAATCATATTTTTTGATGGTAGGATAATAAGGATTATTTGTGTGCTGCATCTCCATGGTCTAAAATGAAATTTTTTGTTTGTGATAAAACTAATATATTCAGGTATGTTGGCAATTTTTTTAGATGTATGATGGTAGTGATAAAACATAGTTGTTTATGTTTGGATGACTTTGTTTAGTTCTTTACTTTCCATGCATGTCCAACACTTTCCTCAATCTAACTCTCATGCATCAGTTTTTTTAGTTCTTGGAGTAGGCTGTGAACTATAGGCAATACACTTTTTAAAATTTTTTATTAATAACTTTCTTATTAGCAAATTGAGTTATTTTTTATAGTGTAAATTTTTTTTATATTAACTAAAGTATACATGCAATTTTTTTAACTAAATATTTTTAGAAAATTATTTATTTGTCATTTGATTGGCTAAAAAAAATTAGCGATAAGAGCGATTTTTGTGAAAATATTTTGTATAAAATGTTTTAAAATTTATTATTATTATTTAAATATAATTTAATATTTTAAAAATAGCATTTGAAAAGTAGATATAATATTAGATTAAAATTAAAAAATAGTTTAATATTAATATTAGCTTAACCACAATATTATGTACAATCTGATATTAATATTTTTTAATATTAATATTTACTATGTTTACATCTTATAGCATGCAAAATACAAGTAAATTGGAAATTTTCTTATGCAAAATTTTTAATTTTCAAAGTTAAGTTCAAGCAACTCTTTTTGGCAAGAACTTAGCTGCTTTGTGGCCTTGTTTAAATTGTCCCTGCTATTTAAGGATCCCATGAAATCATTCATATGTATGACCTCTGATAAGCCTTATCAAATACTTTTGTCTAGTATATATGTATCTTTTAAGTTCTATTTAGCCAAAAAAAAAAAATCTTGTATCAAAATTTCTAGAGGCATCCTACACATTGCATCAACTTTGTGGAAATCTTGGATCAAAGGGCTTGGGTCATGCATCTTATCTACTTCTTGCATGGATAAGACCATTGGTGGAGGCTTCATTTCAAACCTGGCGTAGTAAGTTGATGGGAAATAAGTCAATATATAAGGTCCAAAAAATAATGAAATTGCAAGCTACCAATAATAAGGCCAAATCTCAATTATTGGAGGCAATTCAAATTTTCAAAGGGTTTTAGGGATCAAAAACTCATTTTTACTCAACCCCTTTATTTTTCTCCTTTTGATTTCCATAGATGCCGCAACATTTTGACCCAACAAAGTACATCGGTGATTCTGCATAAAACCCGTATTGCATTGGCTTTGTACATATCTATCTTGCTATCAATGTTTTTGTAACAATAATAACCTCACCAACAAAAAGAGAAAACTCCTTAGTGATTAGTTAAACCATTCCTCCCTATTAGGGTATAGGCAGATATTTGCAATAAATAATAGTAAGATAATGCACAAATAGAGAAGACAAATTTTATAATCCAACGAAGATAAAATTACAGTCCGATCATTTCACATTACACTGCCATATATTTATAGGCATTTTAGGCAGTTTACTAATGCCAGTTAACCAACTAACCCTAAAAAAATGCTTGACGAGTTGACCTAGGGAAATACCTGACGAGTTAACCAAGCCTGACGAGTTAACCTAGGGAAATGTTTGACGAGCTAACCAAAAATCTACAGTATAACATGATTAGTCACCACATACCAACAATCTCCCACTTGGAGCTGATCATGCTCCATACTGACAATCTCCCACTTGGAGACTAATCCCATAGAAACACCGCTACCCCTGAAGCTCCCACTGGATTGATACACATGGACTAGACTGTTTCTCATTGGCACTATGATCAAGCTTGAAGACCAATAGAAAGTGAGAAGGAAGTTAGTTTCTCTTGTGTTACTTCCTTGGTTAGCATATATGAAAAATTCTTGCTAGTATGTATCTTCTCTAGCTTCAACTGTCCATACTCTAAAACTGAGCGTATGAAATGATACTGAAGTTGAATGTGTTTGGTCTTGGAGTGAAGGGAAAGGTTCTTTGCAAGATGAATCATACTCTCACTGTCACTGTACAACCCGCTATGTTCTTGTGTCTTTCCCAATTCCTTCATAAACCTTTGTAACCAAATCATCTCCTTACTAGCCTCTGTAGAAGCAACATGTTCTTCTTCTATTGTTGAGAGCGTGACAACCTTTTGCAAAGTAAGAAACCCAGCTAATCGTTGTGCCGCCTACAATAAAACATACCTTGTAGTGTTCCTCCTGCTATCAATATCTTATGCTAAATCTGAATCAACATAGCCTTGTAAAGTGGAATGGGAGCCTCCAAAACATAAAGACTGAGTTGTTGTACCTCCCAAATACCTAAGACTCCACTTTATTACATTACAATGCTCTTTTCCAGGATTTCTCATATACCTGCTCACAACTCTCACTACATGTGCAATATCTAGCCTTGTACACACCATGACATACATCAAGTTTCCAACTGGTGAAGAATATGGAACCTTAGACATGTAATCCATCTCCTTCTGTGTCTTGGGGCCCATTTCTTTGGACAATTTAAAATGACTAGGCAAAGGTGTACTAATTGGTTTTGCATCTTGCATATGAAATATGTTCAACACCTTTTCTATGTAATCACTCCGAGACAATGTCAATCTGTGATTTTTCCCGTCCCTAGTTATTCTCATACCAAGGATTTGTTTTACTACACCCAAATCCTTCATAGCAAATGATTGTGCTAATTTCTGTTTAAGGTCATTTGTATGCTACACATTAGACCTGTCAACAAGCATACCATCAACATATAATAACAAGATAATATAACTATTGTTATCCAATGTCTTGAAATAAACACAATGATCAAAATTACATCTCTTGTAACCTTGTTCAACCATAAAACTATCAAATTTCAATTATCATTGTCGGGGTGCTTGTTTCATTCCATACAATCTCTTCTTCAACCTGCACTAAATTTTCCTTACCTTTGACCTCATATCTTTGTGGTTTCTGCATATAAATCTCTTCCAAATCGAAATGGAGAAAAGTTGTCTTGACATCTAATTATTCCAAATACAAATCTTCTACGGCCACAAGACTTAGAATAGTTCGAATTGAAGTCATTTTAACAAAAGAGAAAATTTCTCATCAAAATTAATACCTTTTTTGTGTGCAAAACCTTTGATCACAAGTCTAGCCTGTATATTTTCTTGCCTCCATGTTCTTCCTTTAACCTATAAATCCATTTGTTAGGAAATGTTCTTTTACCTTCATGCAATTCAACTAACTCCCAAGTTTTATTTTGTATCAAGGAATCCATCTCCTCTTTCATTCCTTGCTCTAACATTTTCCTGGTTTCAACCTCCATTGCTTATGCCTAACTTTCTGGATCACTAGAATCAATCAATAAAACATATTATTATGAAGGAGAATATCATTCAAGAGGTCTACTTATCCTAGATCTTCTTACTGGAGTGTGAGGAACATGTTGTGCTTCTGGTTGTTCAATATTTTCTGGCATTATTAGTGCTACATTTACTGGGATTTCATCAAGCACCATTCGTTCTTTGTGTTCCTCTTCTTGATTCTTGCCCTGCATTTGATCCTTGTACATGGATTTTTCATTGAAAATGAAATCTCTACTCCTAATGATTTTGTGATTCTCAAAATACAACAAGAGATAACCAAAATCATTAACTCCATATCCAATGAAAGTACACTTGGATTTTGCCTCAAGCTTTGATCAAAATTTTATGTCAATATGGACAAATGCTTCACAACCTATAGTTTTAAAAAATGAGTATTTTACCTTTTTTCTTGTCCATGCCTCCTCTAGAATACCACCATCCAAGGAAATTGAAGGCCATATGTTTATCAAGTAAACAACAGTATCTACAATATCTTTCCAAAACTACAAAGACAATCCTGCATGCCATCTCATGCTCCTTGTACACTCCATGATAGTTATGTTCATCCTTTCAGATACACCATTTTCTTGTGGGGTTCTAGGAATTGTCTTTTGTCTACGAATCACATGGTATGAACAATAACCATCAAACTCTCTACTGCAGTACTCATCTCCATTATTTGATCTGAGACACTTTAGCTTGTTTCTTGTCTCATTCTCAACCAAAGCTTTTCATTTATTAAAGACTTCAAATACATCATATTTTCTTGGAATGAAATAAACCCAAGTTTTATTAGTTGCATCATCAATAAAAGTAACATAATAATAAGACCCAACAAGAGATGGTACGTGGGATGGTCTCCATACATCAGAATGCACAAGCTCTAACTTTTACTTTTCTTTTCCTTCCCAACTCTAAGAAATCCGACCCTTAACACAGTTTTCACAAAAATCCAAATCAACTTGTTTCAAACTTGTCAATAAAATCTTTGAATGGAGAAGCTTCATCCCCTTCTCACTCATGTGCCCAAGTCGACTATGTCATAGATTTGTATTCGTTCCTGTTGAAGCTAGGGAAATGGAATAATCAATATTACTGGTACGTAAATACAATGTACCTACCTTTGCCTCTTTTCCATTAATAGTGAACCTTTAGTAACCTTCCATGAATTATCTGTGAATATGAATATGCAACCATCATTTCCCAGTTCTCCTACTGATATTAAATTTATTTTCAAATCAGGAACATGTCTCACCTCTTTCAATGACCATTGATTACCATTTGGTAATTTTATTTGTATGTTTTCCTTTCCAACATTTTTTCATGGTGCATCATCACCTAAATAAACCTATCCAAAATCACCTTGAACATAGTCTAGAAAATATTTTCTAAGGAGTGTGGCATGAAAAGAAACCCCTAAATCTAACACCCAAGAATCAGTAATATATCCAAAGAAAGAATCACAACATCTTGTCACACTTCACATACTACATTTACTTCATTGTTATTTTCTTGTTGTCCATCTCCTTGTTTTCCCTTTTGAGACCAACAATCTTTCTTCATATTCCTTTCTTTCCACAATGCCAACACTGCACATTTACCCTAGATTTGGATCTGCCCTTTCACAAATTTCCCACGATTACCTAAACTCTTTCCTCTTTCCCTCTATTGTCCCATGTTCTCAATAGTCAAAGCATTACCTAGTGTCTCACCTGTGGTTTTCTGTCGCATTTTCTCACTAAGGATAACACCAACAACATCATCAAACTTTAAAGTGTTTGAACCAGAGACATAGTTACTTAAACCATGACCAAGTCATTTCAACTTTCAAGCAATGAGCATAAAATCAACAAAGCCCTAACCTCATCATCATAATTTATATTTATAGAACTTAGCTGACTATTAACCGTGTTAAAATCATTTAAATGATTAGTTACAAACCCACCTTATGGCATCTTCATACTAAATAAACATTTCATAAGAAATACCTTATTTGAGACTGAGGGTTTCTCATATAGTTTGTCTAATGCCTTCGTTAGACCCTCCATTATTGTTTCTTTTTCTATATTGTAAATCACCGACGATGCCAGACACAATCATATTTCTCCTAGTGTCTTCCTATCAAGAACCTCCCATTGTTCATCTGACATAGTCAACACCTTTTTTTTTTCTTTTCCACCCAACGATAGGTAAAGATCCTTATGATACAAATAATCTTTCATTCTTGTCTTCCACAGCTAGTAGTTTTGGCCATTGAAATTATCAAACTTAAGCCCACCTTCCTCTGCCATTTCTCCCACTCGAATTAGAGATTTCCTACCAAATCACTGAATTATACACCGCTCTGATACCTGTTGTTATGATTAAGTAAAAATAGGTTTTGATAGGACCCGAAACCTTTTACAAAAAAAGCCAGCGAAAGATAGCACATTGCAAGAACAAACTAATAATGTTAGGCACCACCACACAAGTCAAAGGAGACAACCAAGAGTCCCCACAAAGTGTAACAAAGACTGGACCAACACACCAACAAAGGGCTATCAAGATTTACATTTTGACCCAAGCTTTTGTGATCGTAAATTCATGTCAAAAGAAGGCATAGAGGACTTAACTTTCTTTCCTTTAACTGTTGTCCATCCATCCTCCACCTTCTCAACATTATTCTGCTAAGCCAAAGAATTAAAATCTGATACCTGAGAGACAGGGTTGGCCACACCAACATCCATAGATGAGACATGGACAACACCTCCACCAGTCCCCAAATCCCCCCTGGAGAAACAGGGACAGTAGAAGCAACAACACCAGCAACACCAACATAAAGGATAGCAGAACCAGAGACAACATAAACAAACTCGCCAGGAGCAGTAGCAACACCCGAAAGGACACTAGGCTGAGTTAAGGCATCCCCCAAAACTGCATCATTAATACCATCCTTATCATGAACCTCCTGAGAGGAGCTACCAGCCAAACCCCCCTCCTTAGATTTACAAACTATGTAATGGTGGTCAGAAGCTCCCAACCACCAAGAAGGCGATTTATTTGATTTAACCTTATCAGATAAACAACGAGCAACCAGATGACCAGTCATGTGGCATTTCCTGCATCTGAATGAGATACCCTCATAATCAAGATTTTGGACCCAAGAGCCCAAAGGGGATGCCAGAGTAATCGTCTCAGGGAGACCCTTAGAGATGTCAACCTCCACTAGGATGTGAGCATATGTCAAATAAAAAATGTCAGAGGTAACCATATCAACCATCTAGAAAACCCCAATAGCCTCCCCCACCGATTCCAAGACAGAATCCAGCCAAAGATGGATGGGAAGATTTGGAAGCCTCACCCATAAGGGTATTTTATTAAAGGTCTCAGTAAGAGGATCAAAATCCTTATGCCAGGGTTTGGCCATCAGGGGAAAATTCTCCTCCCAAGAAAAACAACTATCACACAAGATAGTATTCCTATCTTTAGCATTTTCAAACGTAGCAATAAAAAAAACCTTAGCCAAAGGGTAAATTTGAACATTATCCGATAAAAAGGGTTCCCACTGAATGGCTATCCAATCATGCAAGCTCGATAGTGAGGGCCAATAACCCTTAAATCTAAAGATAGCAGCAGTAGAAGAAAAATCCTCTACCTCATTAGAAATATCATCAACTGTATCATAATCCAAATTTACCACAAGAGGAGAATGGAAAAACCCACTCCTAGAAGACAAGGCGCCATTAATCCCTGCTTAAAATGCAGCCACGTCTACATGGGAAACAAAACCCACAACCCCAAAATTCACAGCAGAGGGCACCAACAGCAACCTAGGCCGCACAGAACCCTCACCAGCAGGTAGGCGGGATGGATCCGCTAGGCAGGAAGCCGCAGCCGCGGGAGACATTTCAAATTCTTCCCCAGGTGGGAAGCGGGCAGCAGCGGGAGCGGCGGCAGCAGTCAAGAGAATACCATTAATTGATTCTCTCTGATACCTGTTGTTAGGGTATAGGTAGATATGAGCAATAAACAAGATTAAGATAATGCATAAATAGAGAAGATAGAAAAACAAATAACACAAAGATTTAATGCGGATCACCCAATATGGGCTACATCCACTAGAGAAATAATCATCCACTTATTTTATTATCCAACGAAGAGCAAATTACAGTCTGATCATTTCACATTACACCGCCACATATTTATAGGCCTTTAAGGTAGTTTACCAATGTTGGTTAACCAACTAACCCTTAAAAAATGCTTCACGAGTTAACCTAGGGAAATACTTGACGAGTTAACCAAGCTTGATGAGTTAACCTGGGGAAATGTTTGACGAGTTAACCAAAAATCTATAGTATAGCATGATTAGTCGCCACATACCAACACTCCCAAACCAATATCCTTAGACTGGAAAAGCTTGGTGACAACATGAAAACTTCAGTAGCTTCAACCCTTGTAAAGGTCTCTTCTTGATTGATCAAATATAAAATCTAGGTAATGACCCGTCCACAATGTCATGGAAAGTGGATATTGAAGGATTTTTAACATTTATTCATTCTCAAGAAACACTAAATTTTGTAAAAAATTAGGTTTCCAACAGGCTGAATTACATATTGGAAATAAAATAAAATGTTTGAGAACTAATAATGGCAGTGAACTTTTCTCTAATAATTTTGAAATATTTTGTAAAGATTGCTTATAGATAGAAGACAAATATGTATTCTCCACAATAGAATGGAGTTGCAAAATGAATTAATAGGACGTTGATGGAAAAGGATAGGAGTATGCTGAGTTGTGCAAGTGTAGAACAAAAGTTTTGGGTTTAAGTTGATGCCACTGCTTGCTACCTGATTAATAAGTCTTCTACACCAGCTCTTGTTGATAAAACATTTGTGAAGGCATAGTTAGGTATAAGCCTTCATTGATACATGGTCAGGTCATATGCATATGTGCCAAAGAAGAAGAATTTTTTTTTGGAGAACACGACTGTGAAATGTATTTTAATAAGATACGATCATGATGTGAAATGATACAAGCTTTGGGACCCTATTGTATAGAAGATAATGCATAGTAAAAGTGTTAATTTTATAGAAACTAACCCTCCTTTTGTTAAATTGTAACTATAAAAAACTAAAACAAAAGAGGTAATTTAGCTTCCTTCTATACTTGAGAATGTTGAGTAAATACCTGTAGATAGAAAAGGAGTTGAGGAGAACTCATCTAGCTCAGAATCTTTAGAAGACAGGGAAGAAACTCCAACTCAGCTTGTTCAAAGGTCTATAAGACATAAACAACCACTTGAAAGATAATCACATGATGAATAAAGATGTATTTTTACTTTGAATACTAGTGTGGATGAACCTAGATATATAGAAGAGGCATTTGATATGAATGATGTAGAATCCTATAAAATTACTATGGATAAAGAAATGATAGTTTTGAAAAAGCATGAAATATGAGATCTTGTACCATTTCGTGCAAGAAAAAAACCTATTGGGTGCAAATGAGTTTTCAATAAAAAGATTGGTTTAGATGGAGGTATTGAGAAGTATAAAAAACATTGGTTGCGAAAAACTACTCTCAAGTGCAGGGTGTATATTATGGTGAAATATTTTCTCCTGTTGCAAAAATGAAATCTATTAGATTTTTTATTTCTATTGCTATTGCTTATGATTTAGAGGTTGAGAAAATGGTTGTGAGAATTGCTTTCCTTCATTGTGATTTGGAGATGGATATTTATATGACACACCCAGAGCACTATGAGGTAAAATTAATTTGGTTTGTAAATTGAAGAAATATTTGTATGACCTCAAGTAGAGTCCTATGATGTGATACCAAAAATTTGATACATATGCGTTAAGTTTGAGAGTTGAGCATTCTAGATCATATCATTGTGTTTATTATAAATCTAATGGTGGTAATTTCCTGTGCATTACATTATATGTTGATGATATGTTTCTCATTGGTAAAGGGAAATGCTTGATTTCAGAGTTAAAGTCTCAACTTGACACTAAATTTGAAATGAAAGATCTTAGTGCGCCTAAATACATTCTTGGGATGAAAATTAGAAGGTATGGAGTGAAAAAAGCTATGTGTAGGATATAGTAAGTATGTGGACTTAGTTTTACAAAGAAAATTGTAGGATTGTATACCATTATTTGTTATGTTTATAGTTGGAACAAAGTTGTCTATTTTGAATTATCTAACATCCCCATCCAAGATGAAAGACATGAGTAGAGCACCTTACTAGAATGCAATTGAAAGTTTGAATGTATGATATGGTTTGTACTAGACCATACCTCTCCCAAGTAGTGAGAGAGTTCTTTCGAGATATATGTCTAATCTTGATAGAGTTCATTAGGACGCAATTAAAAGAGTCTTCAAATATTGGAAGGGTACCTTAGACCATTCTTTGTGTTATCATGCTAATGTGATAGGAGACATATTTTACCTTGACATTCATGGTTATGTGGATTCAAATTGGGTAGGTTATATTGATAGAAGAAGATCTACTTGTGCTTATGTGTTTATATTATTTGGTGGTGTAATCAATTGGATAAGTAAGCGACAAATTGTGGTTTCTTTTTCCACTATGAAAGTTGTGTATATGACAACTGCGCATGCTTGTAAGGAGTACATTTGGATTTAGATATTTTATTCAAATATCATAATAAAACAAGGAGTAGTGACATATAATTATGACAATTAGAGTGTGATTTACCTAGCTAAGAACCTTACATTTCATGCCAGGATCAAACACATTGATGTTAAGTATCATTTTGTTAGAGATATGGTCAAGGATGTCAGGGTGAATTTGTTTAAGGCAGACACATTGATGAATGTTGTAGATTAATTAACTAAGGTTGTGAGCACATATAAGTTTAGATGGTATTTGGAGTCTATGGGTTTCATGGCCCTTAACAATCAAACTATGATGTAGATACCCCCTTTGCTCTTTCAAGGTGCTTAACAAGAAAAAGATTGTTATGAAAATGGTTAATATTTATTGTAAGTCAACATTTGAGTATGATTTTTTTCCTAAACTTTCTCAAAGGATCAGCTAGGCTAGATAAGGATGTTGGTACATTTTTGTTTCAAGATCATGTCTAGATTTCAAGATAGTAATGCTTCTGATTTGAAGTTTTTGAAGAAATTTAATGAGGTTAATTTTGAAGGCCTTAGAGGTTCTTAAATGACCTAAAAGTATTTTTTTACCAATGTAGTTGATTATATCTTGATGGATCATATCACAAACTTTTTATTGCTTCAAATAGTTTATCAATCAGACACCCAGTTCAAAAGTTATGACCTCCAAATATGGGGTCTCCTAATATAGGAAATGTAAAAACATGTGTAGCACATAGATGATTTGTAAGGAATTACACGTGTTGATGTATGTTTTGACACATCATAGGACATCTTATATTGGATATAACATGGGCGCCACTTTTCAAGCAGTTATTAGCTCATGGATTAGTAGTAATATTTGATGGTTTCATCTATTACATGTCTTATATATTAGGTGCATGAGATATATATTTTGTGTAAGGGTCTAATAGGTGTTGAGTTACCTCCGGATCACCGTTGGTGACTCTTATTAGATGATTTCTCTACAGGTATATTGTAATTTAGTTGTTGATCTCTAAATAATATGTTATGTTGTTTTTGGAGTGTGGGGTTTTTGTCTTGAAAGGGTTTTCCGCATGTAAATCATTGTGTTGTGGTATGCATGTTATTTATGCTTCTTTTTGTTAAGTTTTTGTAACTGTTGTAAAGATTTTTGAGAAAGTTTTTAGATAACCCTCGTCTCAATATTAGTGTAGGAAGTTGTTCTACTACCTTATTTTTCTTACAATATCTTGTATTTAGAGGCATTGCTCTCATTCGTATTATAGTTACGACTATAAAAATATAATTTTCTTGCACCCTTGATTTCCTCCATTTTGAACTAGAGTTCTATACTTTGAGGAATCCTTAGTGAGGTGCAGGTCCCATTCTTGACATATGACAGAATACATTGTATTTTACCATAGTGTTTTAACTATTGCTAAGGTCTTTTTTTCTCTTATCTTTAGAGAATTCATTTTGGATGTGTCATTCCAAGTTATAGTAGGTACACCTTATTATTTTTGGTTTCTTAGGCTTAATATCTTGGTTCTCCTATTGCACAAATAACATATGTACTTTCACCTATAAATCCCTTAGTATTTCAACATTTCTATCCTTCTTTATTTTCCTCCATGGTTGGGCTTCAATCCGATAGACAATGAGGATTAGATCAACATACTTCTCAAATTATCTACCATATAATCTTTCTCTTATATATTTGTTTAGTCTGGATATAAATTATTTGACCTTCTGCTTCTCATTTAATGGTTCATCTAACTTGTTGCATACCTCCCTAAACTTTTTATCATATATTTTTATCGATTCATTGTTACCTTCAAATTTTGCATTCTGGTAACTATTTTTGTCAAGAATTCTAGGGTGCCAAAGTTAACTAGGAATTATACTTTCCCTACATAGCCAATGTGGCTGAGTGCCGAGGATAATTATCAATATACCATTATAGTTCTTTCTTCCTTATGTACCCTACAAAGTCCAATAGTTTGTTTTTATCTCCAACAGTTTATTTTTATCTACAAATTTTCCCAATTTCTCTTGTATTGATTCCAAAAGAAAACCATGCAGAATTACTTCAATGGTGATTCCTAAATACTAGGGTATTAATTTTTGTCTCCATTATTTGTGAACTTTGTCAAGGATTCTGTCATCTTACTTTGGATATTGGTTCTTGTATTGTTGGTTTCTCTCTTTTTGATGTTATCCTCGTGTTTTTTTTCTCTGCCCTTGCCTTCGTCAAGTTCTATATCAAAGTATTCTTCTCTAATTATTTCATTCCAAGGAATTTATTACTCTATACTTGCTTCTTTTTTCTCTTGATTCTCTTGTTTCTTTAGTGATTTCTCTAAAACAACTCTATTTCTTTTAGACCTTGAGGGCGATGGATCTTGGATCGAGGGCTGTGACTCTTCATAACCTCTCTTTTCTCTTTTGGTAGTAAATTCCATTTGATTAGTTAATGGTTACACCTCTTCACCAAAGTTCAAATGAAATTGTTTTCCCTTCTTTTCTTGTTCCTTTAATTTTCTAGATAATCATCATTTAAGAAAATGATCTTATTTGTCATCTGTAGGAACTTTTAAAACCTGTCACTAAGCTTGATTGCTATGTCAACTTAATTCAACTTTGGCTTAGGGTTTATGGAAGGTTTGGTAGACCAGGAGCCTTTGTGCTACAAATTTCCTTTGTTGTAATGGTACATTGTTTTTTCAAAATTAGTTGAGAGTCTCTCAATTCCTTTTAGAAACAAACTTATCTTTTTCAACGTCTTCTCAATTTTCTTCTTGCTTCCTTTTTTTCTGATAGCATCTAGATCATCACACTTCTCAACAGCCCCATTGTCTCATTCTAACCTTGATTTAGTGGTCATCTCCATTCTTATTCTATGCATTTCTTTTCTTTCATAATTTTCCTTTGTCTCCTTTCTACTCCACTAGGGCTATCCATTCTTTCTATTCTCTCTAATTCAATTATCTCTTGAATTTCTGTTGAAATCCTTTTGTCACCTTTGGTTAGGGGTGTTTAAGATTTTTAATTGTAATACTCCTATATTGTGTCCAATGGTGGTTATCATTGATTATATTAATGGAAATATCTTTTCATAGGTCCCTTCAGACCTTTCCCCCCTTTCCATTTCTCATCCCTTTGGTGCCTAACCCTCTCTCACAAGGTAGACATCAAGAAGATTTCTCATGTTGTAGTCTTCTACCCTAGACAATGTCCTATTGAGGAAATAAGGAAAGATGTTCTGGATCCTTCCTTAGTTATAAATGAAAGTAAAATGATTAGAAATAAAAATCATTTGCATTCATATATTAACACATATCACATTCCTTAAATCTCCTTTTATCAATCTCTTATGTCTTTTATCCTTAATATCTCATATATATAATCTATTATACTAAATAGATCTTTTTATTTACTTATATTTACAATAGAGGACGTGGCCCTTAGATGACATCCCTAAAGTATAACCTATCTTCCAAACTCATATTGCAGACCTTTATTTTCGGTTTATTATTACATATTTATGAATCAGTGTTTGTGTTTTGTTTTTTGATCAATAATTCCTAAGGTAATCATTTTGGTTTATGTTATCCATTTTATTTTTCTCTCCTAAGGGCATGCACTATTTATTAATTATTATAGCTAGTGTGGAGTTAGAACACAAATAAATGGTTTGACTTAGGAAAGACTCTATACAACACAATCTTTTCCCCTCTTTTCATCTATGCATGTTCAAATCTAAATATTATGATTGAGAATTGATATAGGTAGACATAGTAGACAATGTCAAATAGTTTTAGATTTTGACCAATCAAAAACACTAGGATGTCAGTGTTATGCACCAATGTCTGGACACTTTTTTCTAAAAAAATTGAAGAACAACATAGGAGGCCCCTAACCTTTTTCAACACTAGATCATTATGAAACCACCTTCATGAAAAGAGAACCTAACACTTTGTGTCTGGTACAATTTAATACTTGATATGTTATGTGAATTTTTTGGAACAAAGTTAATAAAATTTTCCACCCATATAATGCTTCTTTCTCAATTGTATATAGCATCTAGTTATTGTAATAATGTGTGTGATCATTAGTGATGATATTTCCATGTTATGATAATTCAATCTTGAGCATATTTAGTTGTATTTTTCATACATTTTATAATGATAGAAAAGGATTATAAGATAGTTGATAATAAGAAACCTACTCACTAGTCCTTACTAGATATAAATCTAGATTTAGTGGTCAAGTGTTATGAATTTGTAGTCAACTTTTAAAATTTTCACATCTTTGGGTCCTTGCTCCAAGGTAACCTCCCCTACCCATCTACATTACTACTCATAGGGACTCAATGGTTTATGAATAACCTAGAAATTTTTTTACACTTATAATATTATTTCTCATTACTCCTAACAAAAATTCAAATTTGCTTCCCTTTTTTATTAATAAACATTGGTCATTAATTTTTGATAATCTAGTCAATTTTTGTATTCTCATTCTTTGTATTATTCTTTATGGTGGTCCATCTTTCCCATTTTTTCTAATTTATTATTATATCTTTCTTCCCTTTCTATTCTCTAAATTTTCACTTTATAGATCTATCATATTTTTCCTTTTTCTAGTCTCTCCTTTTCTTATTCTAATACAAATTACATTATCCTAATTTGTCTAATTATCATTTCCTCATTTTAGTTGCCCTAAACATTATAGCTAGTTTACATCTTGAGTAATCTTTATTCAACATCATCCCTCTCCATTATGTTATCCCTTGTAGCATTGTAAATTGCATCCCTATACAATTTCTTTCTTACTTAGGCCCTGTTTTAGCATGTATGACCTCTCGTACCTAATCTCAACATCATAGCTCAATTTTTCATTCAATTTTGGCATCCTCTCAACATCCCTAACCGATAGTCCTAATTTGGTCCCACATTGGAGGGACTAGGTAGCCCTTGGGAAACCTACTCTTGGAAGGAAGTCACCTTGGGAAAATTGCTCCCCGATGTTCAGGCTTAAATTCAAACCACTCGCATTGGCTTGCTCTGTACTTAAGATCCCAAAATCCTAGGGAGAGGTATAAAATCAACCTTACCTCCCTTATTTTGACATTAATAACATACAAAATCAAGATATTAATTTAATCAAGCACTCAATCATTCAAGGATTCAAAAAACAAGCATTCAAGGTATTTTGTGAAAAGTGTAGAAAATAGGCTGCCCTAGTTGACTTGCATCTCGTAGCAGGTTGCCCCAATTAACTCACTTCCTCCACTTTTGCCCAAAATTTGGATCCCAAGTGAATTATAGTTTGTACTTCTTGGATCTTCTACCATAATTTGTCGGTCAATTTTCAGTTTTCCTGTACATGAATAAAGTCATATTTCCTTCATATTTTGAGCTATCTTCTTCATTAATATTCCACTCCCTCATGAAGGAGTACTTAATTCACCTTGTGCTAAAGAATCCTTAAACTGAGTGGATCATTTTCCTTCTGAAGGTAATTAAAGCATAAATAGGCCTAACCTTCCTAGTTTGTGCATACAAGCTAGTTAACCATATTTCCCCACATTACATTTTGGTAAACTTGACATATCATACATCTTGCTTCACTCTAATTTGGATGTCTACAACCTATATTTACATCATCAATATTGTTACCTTTTATGCATCTTGACATCTAAGTTCACCACATTACAATATGGTGAACTCAACATATCTTACATCTTGCTTCGTTCTGGTTTGGATGTCTAGATCTGATTTGTATGTATTGTATTAACAGATATTTTCATCAATTCATTTTTAGATTTTATGCATCTATACATCTAGGTTCACCACATTATATTTTTTTGAGCTCGATGCATCCTATACTCCCATCTTCTAATTTTTCACATTTGATTTGGATGCATTTCAATTTCATGATGTAATCCACTAAATCAGATTGGTTTTCTATTTCACATGTGATTACATTGAATTTTAATTACAGTTATCAAAATCATGTGTTGGATAATGGATTATTTCACTTCATTTTGCTTGCATTCATTCATGGTACTCTTACATAAATAATCATTAGATTTTATAAACATATGGCATATCCATGTTGCATGTTGTCATATCATAATACCCTTAAGAAAATTCACGGAATGTGTACATCTCATAAGAGATTTTGTGGAAAATGATAATCCTAGAGATGACATTGAAATGAACAACATTTTTACCTCTCCTAGGCTATCTTTTGTTAATGAGGATAGATTCAATACTCCTACAAATGACCTTCCCAATAGAGATGCAACATGTAAGAGTAGTAATAGATCATGTCTTCACAAAGGTACCTTGGTGCAAGAGGTTAAGAATGTTAGTTGAAGCACTTCCTTAGATTTTTTATTCTTCTATATCTTACCTTCATCACCAAAATATCTTAAGTCAAGAGGATGTTATGCACTTTATTAATGATCTATCTCTTGGCATAACATTAAGAAAATATGAAGATGAGAATTAGCCTTATTATTCTCAACCTAATCAAGTAGATGCAAATAATGATGATAGGATTCTGAATCTTCATATAGAGATCAATCTTCCTAATATCCATCCTTATAAAACACTTTTTCATAAATGAGGAGACACAATCCTTCCAATTCTAAAATAAAGACATATTATGAGGTAAGTTATGATATTATATCTAAACAAGGCTATAGTGGATAGGGTCTTGGAAATTGGAACAAGGAATAAAAGTCCCTTTAGAACCTTTTCCTACACAATGCACTACACATGACTTAGGATTTAGACCTCAAGAAAGTATTGTCCACAATCTTCTTCAAGTTTATGCAATGACCCATTTCTTTCCTAGAGAAAGAAGAAAGAAAAATCCTACCACATGTGATGTTCATTCTACTTCAAATCCTAATCTTCCACCTTCTCTATAAAATGTTTTACAAGAAGAAAAAAATCATTTAGCCTTAGGTAAAATAATATTTTGGAAACTTAAACATGAGAAAAATATTAAACTTCCTTATCACTATTCCTCAAAATATTATAAATCAAAGAATAAAAAATAAAATGATAATGTTGTTCATTTTCTTTTTTATTATAGTTATACTCATTCTCTTGCTGATAGTGTTGAAATTTGATAATTTGTTCAAGATTATTTAGATAGACGTCTTATTCATATTACAACAGATATTATATTTTTTCTTCATACTAAAAATGTGCTGGAGTAACACTCCCTTTTCCTATGAAGTTGTTCCACACTATGTAGCCTTAGAAAATTACCTTATTTGGGGCTCTTTGTTTTGCATAGTGCTATGCTTTTGTGTACAATCTTACTTTCTGAGCAACATAATATGTCCTTTCCCTTGTATTCACACTTGGGAGGCAAGGTTTCTCTCTTCAATCTCCGATCCTTTTTAATGATCCACTTCCCCTTAGTTGACTTGTATTTGTTTATTAGGTGATGTCCTTTCTTGCATGGAACCCTTTGTTTTTCTCAAGGATTCTCTCTTTCTCAAGAGGTGTGTATCCTTGATTAAAACCTCTTTGTGACTTGAAAGTGTATGTCTATCATAAAAAAATCCCTCAATTGTGGGTCCAAAGCGTGTTATCCTTCATCAAGAACCCCTTTACCTAGCAATAGGGAGAGTGTCAATTCTTATTCACCTTTCCATCTTTTGGTCAATGATGTTATTTTGTTCATGAAATCCTCTTGGAGGTTAATATATTTCACAAAAGATCTCTTCAAAATATAAGCTTTTGGTTTTGATTGTGTGAGTATTTTTCACAATCAAAACCATAAGATTATATTTTGAATTCTACTAGATTGTGGAAATATGATTACATTAAAAGATACCTTCCTCCTCTTCTTATGTATCCCTCAAAAGGATCTATTTACACTTGGTGCAAGATATCATTTTTATGGTTATCTTTTCCTCACCTCAAAAGAGTTATGCCTTTTTGGCTAGTGTTGTCTGTACATTGTTGTTAAATGGATATCTCCTTTGTGTTGAAGGTGTGTATCCTTGTTCTTCCTTTCCTTAATGTGTCACGATAGATCTATGTTGCAATCTTAGGGAGGGGGCATATATGTGGGCTCCTTATATTAAATATAGGATATTTATTTGGATACATTCTTTCCTTGGTAATCCTTTTTGCACCATTTTTCAGAAGATTTCCTTAGATGCAATGCTTTCCTTGATTATCTTTTTTTGGACCATTTTAGCATATTTATTTGAATACAATTATTTCCTTGGTTATCCTTTTTTGCACTATTTTTTAGCAGATTTCCTTTGATAAAATGCTTTCCTTGGTTATCCATTTGCACCATTTTTAGTAGATTTTCTTGGATACAATGCTTTCATTGGTTATCCTTTTGCACCATTTTAGTGGATTTCGATGGATAATATGTTTTCCTTCGTTATCATTTTTGCACCAGTTTAGTGGATTTAGATGGATATAATATTTTTCTTAGTTATCCTTGGGATTAGTTGACTATCATAACACAACTTGCTTGACTATTTGACCTTTCTTTTGCATTGATAAATTTTCAATATGGGTTGACTAGCATAACACAACTTGTTAGACTATTCAACTCTCTTTGCACTGAACTATCTCTTGGAATGAGTGGAACTAGTATAACACAATAATGATAGACCATTTTTTACTCTTCCTCCTCTTTTATCTCATGGATTACACAAATAAAAATAACTTGTTATCCAATAGAATCAGTGCTCTTTCATGGATCACCTAGCATAATACAACTTGCTAGCCTGTGGGATTCATACATCCTTTCTTTCTCTCTTCCATGATCCCATAAGCATAACACGCCTTTCTAGTTAGATCATGGTGTTTTGTCTCAACTTTTATGTATTCTCTCGCTCTTTCAATATGAACAGTTGTGTTATTGCAATAACATTCCAAGTGTGATATTATTAGTTAAGAGATTTTATTTATTGAGGTCTCTTCAACTAGTTGACTTGGAGCTTTTATTTTTAGTACTAAATTTTTGTTTTGTGTCTTGTGTCTTTTTCTTTGTTTCTATTTTATTCTCTTTTGTGTACGCTTGCATGTGCATGTACAAGTTTTTGATTAAGGAAAATAGGTTTTGATGGGTTCCTAAAACCCTATAGAAGATAGAAAAGATACCAAAGCATATAAGCGTTATGTAAAAACCAACAAAAAGCAGGCAGACCTAACAAAATAGTCCCAAAAATAGAAAGCTAGGGACGCACACCCAATAAAGCCAGGACCAAAGAACTAGGGGTGCAATTCAGGCTATGTCTCTGAGAATCTTAGCCACCCGTATCTCCAGCTCGGTCATTCTCCCTGCAGCTTCTCTAAGCTCAGCCAGCTCTTTGTCAGCTTCCTGGTTTTTCATTTGCTTGGCTTCCTCTCTTGTTCCCTTCTTATTTTCTTCTTCTAGAATTTTCTCCCTGTCGCTGTGCATCGGCCGATCCTCTTTGTTTCCTCTTTGTTCTTGAAACTTGTCAATGATTACCTTGATGTTATCGTTTGAGGCTTTAAGTATGTTGTAACTTTGCTCAGCAATTTTAACCATTGAGGCTTCAATGCCTTTGAACCTATGCTTAAGATCGATCACTTTGTTGTCCAGCTCCCTGTCCTCCGCAATATTCTTGTTGTTGTTGATTATGATTTCTTTCTCCATCCTGTCCATCCTTTTTTTCAGATCATAGATTTCATAATAGGTCCATTTCGTTGATCTATGGCTGTCAATGGAACTATTTTTTGCGTTGTTTAGCACATCCATTTGGGGGTATTCCCTCGCATTGTCGCTGAAAATCACCAGAGCAGGACCAATAAGCTCTTCCATCTGAATTCTGCCCTCCTTGTTCTCCTTAACCAATGTCCTAACCATTTCTCTCTTTATTCCCATTTTTGGAGAGACCGTGTCAAAGTTTCTCTAGATGACCTTTTTGTTTTTGCCTGTAATACTGCAGGTGTAATGGTCTTCTCCATACTCTGCAAAACCCTGGCTGTTGACATCCTCTTCATTCTCCTTCCCCTAACTCTCCTCTTTCTCAACTCTCTCCTCTTGTGTTTTTTCCTATTTCCTGGCTAGCCTGCTTCTCCTCATGGGTTTCCACCTTTATCTGATTCCCTCTTTTAAATCTCGTAACCCTCTTCCCCAAGATTTCCTCCTCATTCTGAGTCAACATTTTGATTGTGATCTTCCTCTTTTTATCCTTCTTCCCCTTCTTCGCACCTTGTTTCATTTTTCTATCTTCTCCCGAACTCTCATTCCCCGTTTCCATGCCTTCCTCATTTTCATTGTACTCCCTATCTGATGATATCTCTATGTGTTGGTTTATAGTCTCCAATTTGACTCTTTTCTTCCCTTTTTTTGTCTAAAGAGGTTCTTCCTCCTCAGTCTCCGAGTGCATTTCTCTTCTATCCTCTATGTTAGAGGGGACGTAATCCTCCCCTGAACCCTCGTCAAAATTACCTTCCTCAATTCCTTTGATTTCCTTTCCCAAAGTGCGAGCTTTGAAGTACTCATAAATTAATAGTAATAAACCCTCATGGAAAGTCGGGTTGCTAATGTGTTTCTCTCTATAGTCATTTATGTTTTCATTGATGGATGAATAAAGGAAGAAAGGGATGGAAACCTTTGCCGCATACCTGAAGTGGTTGAGAAGCATGAAATGGTGAGTGTTGATGCGGTCGAATCTCGTATCCAGTGAAATGAGTTTGATAATTTCCCTCAACACAAAACACCACAGAGGTTTGATTGAGCTCGGGTGGTAAAAGGTGCCCTTCTTTACCAGAGCACGCTTTTCAGCTTCGTTTTAAACAAAATCCATCAAAGCTTGGTTGGAAATATTCCTATCCCTATAAAATTTCTTCCCTATGATGGGAATGCTAGTCACCATCGAAATAATTTCCTCAGTCACCATGAAAGTAACCCCATCAATTTTCACCTTCCCTTCTTTCCATCTATTGACCATCATCTTTGTAACAGAGGGCTTCCACCCATGAAGGCATTCAATGTAAGTGGTCACTTCACCCTTTTTCAAGATCTCCTAGACCTTTGACCTCCGGCACCATTTTTTTGTTTCTCTCTTCGACTCTCTCTTGTGCCTTTCTCCCACCATTTCTGCAAATTCCCTGTTTCCTCTGTTTCTGGTGAACTTCTCACTTAGAGCCCTCTATTTCGTAATGATATTGATTTGGAGTTTCGAAAGACTTCTTTTTGCCTCACAAATGCTATAATTGATTATATGCCTCCAAGTGTGCCGACGGGGCCATAAACTGATTATCCCATCGCATCTCACGTACTTGCACATCATACAAGGATTCTTTCTCCATCTATCATAACTCTTCATAATTAGCTTTTAATAACTCTGAGTCTACCCGGAACCCGATCACTTTCAATGATGTTAACAATTTCTGGCAGAAAATTGTTCCCATCATACCATTTCTTCACTTCTTCATTCTTGACTCCCATATTTGCCAGCCTGTCTGCCACTTGGTTGGATTCCCGGTAGTCGTGTGACACATGGACTTGATCAAAAGAATTTAGGATTAGTCTGCATTCCCTTATTATATTCTCAATGGTCCACGAAGGCCTAGTCTTTTCATTTAGGTAGTCTATGATATTCTTTGAATCCCCTTCTACCCATAAGTTCTTGATTCCCATTTCCTGGGTGAGCTTTAGAGTGTGATGTGCCGCACTTGCCTCTACATAGTGGTTGTTTTGTGATCCCAGGGGGGCTGAAATAGCAGCAATGCCTTTACCATGTGAGTTCCTTATGATTCCTCCCACCCCTGCCATCCCAGGGTTACCCTTTGCTGCCCCATCAAAATTAGCTTCGAACCACCCTTCCGGTGGTAAATTCCATCTGCAACCCAGCCTTTTATTGGTGTTATTGGGCCCATTAATGTGAAAAGAGGTGATGCCTTTGCAATAGGTGTAGTTTTCCAAAAGGGCATTTGCTATTTTTTGGGCTACAAACTTAGATGGGGTAAACTTTTCCCTTAAAGATCATGTTGTTTCGCTCCTTCCACAACCCCCAGTAGATGTGTGGCATAGCCCAAGACCAAAGATGATGACCTCTCCCCCCCTGATTCCATTGGTCAAAGAGCTCAAGAGTAGTATTAGGGAAACACCAGGATGTCTCAAAAAAAGATAGGAAATGATGCCATATCTTCCTGGTGAAATCACAGTGGATAAATAAGTGGTCCACATTTTCACTTTGAATCTTATAGAGGATGAATCTATTGGGAATGAAATGCCCCCATTTTATAAGGTTATCCATAGTCAAAATACAGTTTTGGAGCAAAGTCCAGAAAAAAATGTTAACCTTAGGGATGATACCAGGAAACCAGGCTTTGGCCCAAATCGGGATAGAATCAACATGATGCATAGTATCATATCCTGAAGCCATTGTATAGTTGCCATCAGTTGATTCCCCCCAAACCAGAACATCTTCATTGAGAGAGAGAGGTGTGTGGCCCAGATAGACCATAAGAGGAAAAAGGTCCAGGGACACCTCAGTAAGATTTACCCACTCATTGTTAGTTTTGTAGTCATTGACTCTGCTGCCAAATCTTTCAATGCAATGTTCAGCCCATCCGTTGTATGGTTCCAAATTCCATAAAGGACCCTGTCTGAGCCTATCATCATGCCAGAAGTTAACATCCTTACCATTACCAACTTTCCATCTTGCTTTCGCAGTCACTATACCTTTAGTCCTCAGAAAGCCATTCCATATGTGAGATCCCTTCGGGTCCAAGTCTCTGCTAATGAATTATTTGAAGGTTAAGTTAGCTGCATATTTATCCTTTATAATGTCCCTCTATTCCCCTGTAGAGTTGAAGATTCTCCAAATCTGTTTAGCTTGCAAATCTTTGTTGAACTGCTTCAGCTTCTTGATACCCATGCCTCCATGTTTTTTTGGCTTGCATATAGTATCCCAAGCCACAAGTGGGTATTTCTTGTTTCTATTTTTGTCGGCCCATAAGAAATTTCTCTGGATGGCTTCCACTGAGTCCACCACCTTAGCAGGGATTGAGAAGAGACTCAGTGCATAAGTGGGAAGGTTCTAAAGAGTAGATTGAATCAGTGTAACTTTCCCAACCTGACTCAGGGTGATGCCCTTCCAACCCACCAATTTCCTGTTGAATCTATCAATAAGGCCTCCCCAGAAGGCCTCAAGGGGTTTGGTTCCAAGCGGAAGGCCTAAATAAGATGTTGGAAAGGAGCCAATTCCACAGCCCAGAATGCCAGCCATTCTCCTTTGTCTGTCCATGGGAGTGTTGATGAAGAACACCAAGCTCTTGTTACAGTTGATAAGCTGACCCATAGAATTGGAATAAGAATTAAGAATATTCTTGACATTTCTAGCTTCCTTCACCGAAGACTCACCACCCAGAATGGTATCGTCTACAAATTGCTAGTGAGTAAAGGTGAAGGGGCCTGAAGAGGGTTGAAGCCCATAGATTAGCCCCCTTCCCCTGTGATCATGAATAAGCCTTCCCAAGAATTCTACTAAAATGATGAAGAGGATCAGAGAGAGGGGGTCCCCTTGCCAGAGGCCCCTAGAGGATTTGAAGAAGTCTGAGGGAGAGCCGTTAACCAGAACCGCAAAAGAAGGGGTGGAAACCAATTGAGAAATAATCTTTAAGACCTTGTCATTGAAACCAAAAGCCCCCATGATGTTACTCAGGAAGGACCAGTCGACCCTATCATAAGCCTTGGAGAGGTCCAGTTTAAGCAAGAATCCTTCCTGATTCCCCTCTTCCAACGAATGAATCACCTTGTGCACTGCCATGATTGAGTCCAAAATTTGTCTTCTAGGGAAAAAGCCTGATTGTTGGGGGGAAATAAGAACCAGGAGGATTTTAAGTAGTCTGAGGGTTAGGACTTTAGAGATAATCTTATAAAAAGAGTTACACAGACTAATGGGCCTGAAACAATCAAAAGAATCTGCACCTGGAATTTTCAGGATGAGGATAAGAAAAGTGGCATTGATCTCTTTAAGAAGGCTCTTGGCTCCAAAAAATTCCTGGACCACTTTAACAATGTCATCTTTGATAACCTCCCAGTACAATTGGAAGAAGAAAGAAGGGAAACCATCTGGACCTGGGGCTTTTTTTGCGGGTAAAGAAAGAATAGCTTTATGAATTTCTGTCTGATCCAGGATCGCCAACATGATCTTATTCTGGCTTTCCGAGACCACCTTAGGAAGAGATTGAAGAATAATCTCTTGGTCATCCTCATTGAGGTTTTTCTCTTTAGAAAGGATTTGAATGAAGTACCAGATGACCTCATTTGCAATCTCCTTGTCTTCCTCCAAAGTAAGATCCCCTTTTTTAATGGCCCTGATTCTATTAGCCGTCATGTGTTTCATAGTGGATAGGTGAAAAAACTGAGAGTTTTTTTCCCCCTCTTTCAACCACACTGATCTTGACCTTTGCCTCCAGAACATCTCCTTTTTACTTACAATGTTGTGAAGATCAGCCAAAATAGCTTTTTTAGCACTGATTCTATCATCATCATAACCATGGTTTTGGATCTCTTCTTGAATCTCTGCAAGCTCTGACTTAATCCTATCTTTTGTCTGAAAGATATTTCCAAAGTCTATTTTGTTCCATTTCTAATCTTCGTTTTAATGTTCTTAATCTTCTTAGCCACCCTGTACATTGTCGTCCTGTCCACATCAATACACCACCACTCCTTAATCTTACTAAGGAGGTTGGGGTGGGTTGTCCACATCCTCTCAAATCTGAAGGGGAAAGCCTTTTTCCTATTTTGAACGTACTCCGATCCCATTCTTCTATTTGACCAAGTGAAGTTGCCCCCACCTAAATCCACATCAACGAGAGCCAGATCATTGATCAAACTAGTAAGGTATTGCCTGCTCTCCAAGTTAGGTGGCAGACCACCAAATTTCTTAGATTCCAGAAGAGGAGTATTGAAATCCCCCATGATGATGGATTTTGGTTCCTTAACTTTGGCAAAAATAGTTTGTATCTGGTCCTAGAAGCCAAGCCTACAATTCTTCGCCCTCCTGATCAATTGGGTTATTGAAATGCATAAGTAAGATTTTTCCCTCATTCCAACTAATTTGAGCATTGAGGTTTTCCTTCCAAAGCACCAGAAGGCCTCCAGAGGCTCCATCTGAGTTGGTTGCAGCAGTCATATGACCTTTTCCAAAGGAGATGCCTGCTACTTTATCCTTTTTCATTTTTGTCTCTTGAATAAAAAAAATGTTTGGTTTATGGTCTCTTATCATATTTCTAATTATTTCTTGTTTGTGGACTCCATTTAGCCCACAGATCTTCCAAGATATGACCTTCATGATTTCTTAAGAGACTCCTGGATGGTCCGCTAGTAACCATCCACGATATTTCTTTTTGCTTCTTCCTTTCTGATTTGATTTATACTCTTCCTGCCAGGTGTGTTAGACTTGCTTCCTGTGTCTGCTTTAGCCCTACTTCTTGTTACTGCAGGAGAGGCCAGAGATGGATCCCTGCTATTTTTATTTTTCACTGTTATCCATGCTCCCACATTGTCATTGGATGCATTGTTCTAGCTATCAAAAAGGGCTTCCATTCTTAAGATTTGTCCCGGAGTAGAGGAAGAAACCATTTCCAAAAAATGACTAAACTTCCCTAGTGAAAAGTTATTGCTTCTACAAACATTTGATTCTTGGGAGAGGGATGGGCCCTGTCCCTTCTTGTGCTGCCCTTCTTCCTGTGAATCTGGGACAAGAGAGAGTTCGAAGCTGGCCTCAATAGTAATCTCACCATCTTTTGTGTTCTTCCTACCTCCCTTATCACCCATCCCCTTTTCACCCCCTGGATGTGTTGGGCTAACTAATAATCCTTCACACTCCCTGCCATTACCTAGATGGGCAAGTGGTTCCCCCTCCATTGGTATGGACCCTTCAGAAGCCAGTTGCTCTGACTGCCAAACCATGCTATCAGAAGTCAGTTCCCCTTGAGGGTTTTTCTTTTTTGGAAACATTTCACTTGGGAGTTTCTCTTTCCAAACCTTTTTGGTGTGTAAGAGGTCCTTGTTCAAAGGTTGTTGATTTGGCCTTTTTCCAAGTTTGATTTTCTCCTTTCAAGCTTTTTCCTTTGCGATGACAAGTGGGCATCTTTAGGCTTTGTGTCCAGCTTTCTTACAGTGGAAGCAGGCAAAAGGGACACTCTCGTACTCAATCAGTTGCACATGTTTTCCCAATTTCGATTGGAAAACAATAGTTTTTGGCATATCTTGACCTACTTAAACCCCAATGCAAATCCTCGCATATGTGAGTCGCTTCTTTGCTGCCATTACTGGATCAATAGATAGCAGCTCCCCGAAGGATCTGGCTATACCCTCAAACACATCCTCATGCCAATAATCCAATGGCAGTTCAGGAAGTCACGCCTAGACTGGTGCTTGGGTCAGGAAATCATTGTTGAGATCAAAGTTAGAGGTCCATTTTTTCAGAATAAGGGTGGATCTGCCCACTAACCAATTCCCATAACAGAGGATTTTGGACAGATCTTCTTGACAGCAGAACTCAAAAGACATGAATCCTTTTGCCATAGCCAAAACCACAACCTGACCTTTTATATCCCTTTTGTTTTTAACAAAGGTTCTGACTATATCAATATTGGGTTTGGATCCTATGAACTTGCCCACCAGAGTAGCAGCCATACTCAAAATATTATGATCAATAAACTCATAAGGCAGTTCTAAAGCATAGATCCCCATTTATTTGTTTGAAACATTCTTAATAATTGGGAAGGGAGACTTACCAGAAGGTTTGACCCCAAAAAGGTTTGTCCACCGCCCCAGTGGGGCCCTTGTAGCACCCATATCTCTCGTTTCTAGGGTAGAGCCTTTTGTTTCTTCTAGATCTGACTGCAGTATCCATGGGACCCCATCATTTGTCGAGTCCTCAGTACCCTGGTCCTTGCCCTGACCCTGGTAGGTTCCCTGATCACTCTGTCCTGAGCCAAAAGGTTTCTTGCCTAGTGCCAAATTCAAATTTGTGCCTCTAGATGTTGCTCCTCGGTCACTCGCCATAGTCATCTTTTTTAGCCTAGTCTATGTGGATGTACAAGTTAAGATCCTGGGTTTGGGTACTTATTCCCTTGAACTTAGTGATGTCTCACCCCTTTCCCCCTCTCTCTCCTCTACTTTATCATGAGTATGATTTAAATCTCATGCTCTTGCTCAAGTGGGGGCTGAATGCAACATCATAAATTGCATCCCTATGCGATTTCTTTCTTGCTTAGGCCCTGTTTTAGCATGCATGACATCATGTACCCAATCCCAACATCATAGTTCAATTCTGCATGAATTTTTGCATCTCCTTGGCATTCCAAACCGTTGATCCCAATTTGATCCTACGTTGGAGGGAGTAGGTCACCTTAGGTGTTCCTCTCTTAGGAGCAAGTTGACCCACTTCCTGATGTTCGAGCCCAAATTCAAACAACTCAATGGTTAGCTTGCAGGAGCAAGAATTTAAAGCTTGCATTCAATTGCTCCAAAATTAATGTCCCAAAATACTAGGGAGAAGTATAAATGTTAGTAATAAATGAGAGGAGGGGGTGAATCAGTGGCCTCAAATTTTATCCTTCAAACATTAACCACCAATCAAATAAACCTCAGATTACTAAGTCCCTACAAGATGCATGCCATGAAATACTTATAATGATTAACTGTCTGTCAATTTTCCTTGTCTGTCCTTATTCTCCTTGATTATCGATAAGCAGTATAACTATTTACCAAAACTCAGTAAATAAGTAGAGTATACCGATCAACCCACTGTTAACTATGTCAGATACAAAACAATAAAGAAATGAATCATACACACATAACACATAAATTTTTAACGTGGAAACCTTGTTAATGGAAAAACCACTGGGACCAGTACCCCAAATTTTCACTCTTCTAAAGTGAGCCCTGTTAGGAGCCAACCTTGTTAAAGGTTACAAACACACTGTTAAGTGCGACCTTGTTAGAGGATTTTATACATAGAGGTTGTCACTTAGTATCAGGCATCTATTGCTACCATCCTTGAATCAGCCTCCTTCTTAGACTGTCAATAGGTATCGGGCAAATCCAATGCTACTTTCATGAATCAACCTTTTTGGCATTCCTTGGGATGTACCTCAATATATAGAAGACTGTTAAGTCCTGTTCTGTTAAGAGACTTGATGCTTCAATGGTTAAAATGAAACACTATGACCTGTTTCTAATGCAACTTTGAATTGTAGTTTTTTAGATCTATTTAAGTACATTACCTCTCTGATCAATGTATCAATTCAATTCTTTGTGCTCCACACTTTCTACTTTGTGATGTTGTGCTTCACTGTTCGTCGATGTCTGTAGAATTATTTATCTCTCCTTCAGCTTGATTGATCAGGACTGTATGAAGTAATTCTTCATCAGTTTCTCTTCAGCGTCCTTTTTTTACTCACTCCCCTTAATCCCCTTTTCATGTGATACAGAAATGAATTAAGCTTGTCTCTTATATAGACATGATATTCACTGTTTCTTGATTCTTGATTCTTGGCATGAAAAACAATCCAGCCAATTTGATTTAAAGCATAACTCCTGATTTATCTCATAGTTATCTTCTTGCCAACTGTAC
>MU225137.1:95991-134287 GCA_018584345.1 Thuja plicata
CATGATGTTGTCTGGCTTTGTCATCGTCGGTAAGCCTCTTACATTTCTCCTTCTGCTTATTTTCATCATGTTGTCAAAATTCACATGACACAATCTTTTGTGCCACAACCATATGTCTTCATTTCTACTCATTAAGCAAGTGGTGTTAGTATCATTCAGATAGAATAAGTTACCTTTAGTTTTTTCACCGATACCAATCAGTTTTCTTGATTCATTGAAGATCTTTGCCTTCTTATTCCCAAATGCTACTCTGTGACCTGAATTATTCAGCTGAGAAACACTCAACAGATTATAATTCAATCCTTTTACCCAATAAGCATTTTCACATTTAATCAGGTTATTCAACATTATAGTTCCTTTACCTTCAACTGGACAAGGTGTATCATTACCCATTCTTACTGTTCCACCATTATAATACTCAAAAGTGCTAAACTTTTCTTTATCACCGGTCATGTGGTGAGTGCAGCCACTATCTAATCCAGATGTCATTCTTGCTAACCTTAATATGAGTGCAGTTTCTACATACCTTTCATCTTCATCTGAATCATCCTTCACAGCTACAAATACCATCTCGATGTCTTCATCAGGTTTGATGTCAGTATCTTCATCTTTGCAAGCAGATAGGTAGCTATCCTTCTTGCCTTTGTCCTTGTAGTCTCGGGTATCTCTTTTTTCTAATTGTTGGTAACCTCTGTAATCTTTGTTATCACCTCTATCATATTTCTTCTCAAAAGATCTGTCATTACTTTTGTCATCTTTTCTTCTGTTAGGACATCTTGCAGCAAAGTGTCCAATCTGTTTACAATTAAAGCATACAAGTGGTAACTTGCCTTTGTATTTACCTTTGCCTCTCTACATTCGTCTTGCCATAAGTGCTTCTATTTCATCTAGACCTTCTTCTTCACTTTCACTTTCACTATCTCTTCTAGATGTGTGTCTATGACTTGATTTGCTTATTCTCATTGAAGACTTAAATGTAGACTCTAATTTTGGTAAGACACTATTATCAAATTTATTCATCTCAAATGAAATCAGTCTACCAATTAAACTATCAAGAGTAACTGTATTGTTTGCTACTGCTCTCATTTCTTGAATGGCAGGAACTCTAATAGTATATACATGTAGTAAGGTTCTTAAGATTTTACTTACCACTGTCTCCTCTTCAAGTGTACCTCCAACTCCTCGTATAACATTGACTACTTCTTATAATTCTTGTGATGTACTGTGTGATGTTTTATCCTTCTTTCATTCTGATATCGTCAAATTTTCCTCTAAGGCTTTCTGCCTTGGCTCTCAGAACATTTGCATCACCTCCATGTACAAGCTTCAGTTTGTCCCACATCTTCTTTGCAGTTTTGAAATCCTTGACATCTTCAAATTCAGCATCAGAGAGTGAGGAAGAAAGCTCTATAACCATGCAATTGTCATGTTCATGCTTCTCTTTCAATTGATCTACTGTCAATACTCCTGTAGGCAACACATATTCAGTATCTAGGAATTGAGTAACATCATTACGAATACCTGATAAGTGGAGTCTTATCCTACTTTGCCATGAAGCAAAGTTGTGTTTGTTCAACTTGGGCATATCTCGTTTGTTCATCTTGTGATCTTGACTTAGGTCTTGAAACCTTCCTTTCTAAGCACACAAGCTTTGATACCAATTGTTAGTAATAACTGAGAGGGGGGAGGGGGGCGAATCGGTGGCCTCAAATTTTATCCTTCAAACATTAACCACCAATCAAATAAACCTCAGATTATTAAGTCCCTACAAGATGCATGCCATGAAATACTTATAATGATTAACTGTCTGTCAGTTTTCTTTGTTTGTCCTTATTCTCCTTGATTACCGATAAGCAGTATAACTATTTACCAAAACTCAGTAAATAAGCAGAGTATACCGATCAACCCAGTGTTAACTATGTCAGATACAAAACAATAAAGAAATGAATCATACACACATAACACATGAATTTTTAACGTGGAAACCCTATTAAGGGAAAAACCACTGGTACTAGTACCCCAAATTTTCACTCTTCTGAAGTGAGCCCATTTAGGAGCCAACCCTGTTAAAGGTTACAAACACACTGTTAAGTGCGACCTTGTTAGAGGATTTTATACATAGAGGTTGTCACTTAGTATCGGGCATCTATTGCTACCATCCTTGAATCAAAATCCTTCTTAGACTGTCAATAGGTATTGGAAAAATCCAATGCTACTTTCATGAATCAATCTTTTTGGCACTCCTTGGGATGTACCTCAATATATAGAAGACTGTTAAGTCCCTCTCTATTAAGAGACTTGATGCTTCAATGGTTAAACTGAAACACTATGACCTGTTTCTAATGCAACTTTGAATTGTAGATTTTCAGATCTATTTAAGTACATTACCTCTATGATCAATGTATTAATTCAATTCTTTGTGCTCCACACTTTCTGCTCTGTGATGTTGTGCTTCACTGTTCGTCGGTGTCTGCAAAATTCTTTAGCTCTCCTTCAGCTTGATTGATCAGGACTGTATGAAGTAATTCTTCATCTGTTTCTCTTCAACATCCTCTTTTTATTCACTCCCCTTAATCCCCTTTTCATGTGATACGAAAATGAATTAAGCTTGTCTCTTATATAGACATGATATTCACTGTTTCTTGATTCTTGATTCTTGGCATGAAAAACAATCCAGCCAATTTGATTTAAAGCATAACTCCTGATTTATCTCGTAGTTATCTTCTTGCCAACTGTACAAATCTTCTTTAAATCAATTAATTAACTCTGGTCGAATAAAACAAAGAAAAAAACCAGTTAAGTCTATCTTTAGCTCTTGCCAGCTAGATATTTTGTCATTTTCTGAACTCTCTGTTCCGTCGATCAACTCTTCAGTTAGTTGTCGGTGACAAATGACAGTTCCGTCGGTGTGGCTCCAGTTAGCTTCAGGATCTCCGTCCGTCGAGTATCATTAGATTTTTACTCGTAGGGCAACTCTGTTTTTAGCTCGTCAGACATCTGTGGTTTTGCTTCATTGGGCAACACTGTCTTCTCCTCGTCGGGTATCACTGTGAATTTTCTTCTTTTCCTTTACCGATGGTGTGCACTTCGTCGGTGTTATCTGTCACTTAGTGAATACTTGACATTTATGCATTGCTGAAAGCATAACCTTTGTTCCATTGATTCTCTGAAGTCTTTGGTATTATGTACATGATTGTATAGATGATATCAAGTTGACATCAATGATAATACAAACCATTAACTGATTTAATGCCTTGCATTATCTTCAACTTAACATTATTAAACATTCAATCAGTTACATGTCATCATAAAAGAAATCTTCCCTCCCTCATTTTGAAATCCATCACATATACACTCAAAATATTAATTCATTCAATCAATTAAGGCATTTTGTCCCACCATATTCTCCAAATTTAATATTGTGGCAAGCTTCAACATCCTTTAGGCAAACATATGTTCATTATTTTCCTTTTAGGTTTTGTGGAGTCATTTATTGCATCAACACTTGTGATTACATTCAAATATAATTGCATCAAAAAGGTATAAGACATATTAATTCTTAGATCTAGCCTATGCTACATATCAACATACTTTCAATTATATTTCTATTTATTTTAATTACATTTCTACACAATATTTTTATTCTTCTCTATGTACAGGAATAGGTGGTAGACACATGAAAAGTTACAAATCGAGCATTCAAAGGTCTATAGTCTGCAATTCATTTTGTCAAAAAGTGTAGGGAGTAGGTTACCCCAACCGAATCATCCTGGGAGATCACTACAACTAACTCACTCCCTCCACTTTTGCCCAAAATTTGGATTACAAGTAAATTATAGTTTGTACTTCCTAGATCTTTTGTTGGAATTTTTTTGTTAGTTTTTTGTTTTCCTGTACATGTAGAAAGTCATCTTCCACTCCCCCTCAAAGGATTACTGAATTCACCTTGTGCTCAAGAATCCTTGAGTAGAGTGAATCATTTTCCTTCTGAAGGTAATTAAACCAAAAGTATTCCTAAGCTTCCCAATTTGCCCATACAAGCTAGTGAACCCTATTTCCCCATATTACATCCCCTTGGGTGCCTATTCCTTAAAGGGATCTAAAACAAATTGGTACTAGTCAATTTTCAATAAATAATGTCCTCATGAACAACTAGGTTACTGAGATAGAAACCTTCTCTAGTGTCTACTAGAAAGCTACTTCTTTCACATCAAATATTACCCAACCATATGATGTCGAAGTGAGTATGAATGTTCTTTGAATTGTCTTAATCAATAGTCAACAACATGCATGCAATTATTTAACCTTTTACAACTTATCAATATTATAGACTACAGATCTCCGGGGATTATTGAATTCCTCCTAATTAAAATTCTAAGCCCAAAATACATACTAGAACTCTTCATCTACTGGCTTGAAATATTTTTCTGATATTTTGGTAAGTGCAAATATTTTTCCCCCGATTTTCTATCTTCATTAACACTAGCCTCTAACACCTACATGTCCACTATAATATAAATTCCACGTACTTTAAATGCCAAATGCAAAATACACACTAGAACTCTTCATATAGGGGTTGAAAAAAATTTTAAAATATTTTGGCAAGGAATGTCAATTCTCCCCCCCCCTCCAATCCGTTATCTTCATTGGTAGTAGCCTCTAGGGCCTAGTTGAGCAACCAAGTCCACAAGATAAAAATCTTCCTCTAGTGTCTTATAAAAATCTAATTCTTTTACATTAAATCTTACCTAACCATATGATGTCCAACTGATTATGAATGTGCATGTAGTTTTCTCAACCAATAGTCAATAATATGCATGTGATTCTTTTAGTTTTTGTAACTTACCAATATTGTATATTATAGATCTCTAAATTTTATTGGTGAATTCTGCCCACTTTAAAGTCCAAGCCCGAAATACACACTAGAACTCATCATCTGGTGTCCTGAAATATTTTTAATAATATTTTGGAAAGAAATGCAATTTTGTTCCCAAATCCTTCATCTTTATTAGTACTATCGTATAGGGTCTGGATGTCCATTCCAATATGGGCATTAGTCAAGCAAAGTCTCCATGGCACCAAAAAAATACATAAGTCAATCAAATCGGTACTAATCACTTTATTCAAATGCTTGAACTTTTATTGGGGTTCATCAAGTGTAAAGTGGATAAAACATAACCACACTACTCAATTGTAAATAACATAAATTTTAATAGGGTACTTCATTCCATACGATTTTCACACATAACACAATAATTCCTAGTCTAACTCATTTTCCCTTATTTATTTTATCATTAATAAGTACAATAATATGTAACATATCTTGAGTCACTTCTTTATAATATTAGCTATCTCTTTTTCTTATTCAAATTTCTATTACATCCCTACATTGTATTTTGTATGATACTAATAAAATTTAATACAAAAGAATATTATGGGGATGCATCTTATAGATGTGTTTGTTCCTCATCCTTCCTCTCTTTCATGCCCGAAAGAAATAAGAGGTACTGCATAGCTATGTTCATTTTGATTATATATTTTTTTTGTATGTGCTTTGTTTTAAATTGTACAATAAAACTTAAACTTTGAAATGAATAAATTATGCCTACTTGTGTCAACCATAGGCACACTATATTCAACTTCAAGACCAAAGAAGATTAAGTCGTGTTGATTACTAAATGGATCCTTTGGTCTTTTCATGGAGATGTTCCTTCGAAGGTACTTTCCAAGCACTATGTTGTTATTGCTACTATCTCTAGAAGGTAATTTTTAATTGGTTGGAAACATACTTTTTAGTAACATATGGAAGGAATGACAAATTGGATTGGTATAACCAACCTCTAAGGCATGTCTTGAGCTTCCCAGCCTCTTCCATCTAGTGGAACCATTTTATATATTCAAATGATCTCACTCTTTCTCTTTCCATATATTTGGAGGAAAGATACTTCTTTGTAAAGCGATTTGAACTTGCAAATGTTTGTGTGATCCCCACAATCTCTATTGGAATGCCTTAAAGAAGCTTTGTGCAGAGTTCATGATTACTTCCTCCTACTCAAGATTCTACCCTCTACCCTTATCACTTCCTTTAAGGATTGGAAGTGGTCAAATGTTCATAACCACATTTGTACTTAAATCCATGTACAAATTCCCACATCAAAGCTCCATATGATATGATTAAAAACTATGCATTAAATAAACATGCTCTTTTATATGAAAACTCCAAGTAACATAATTTTGGTGTCGGCATTTTGAACTTTATGTTGACTTCCAAATACAACTCATTGTCTAGACACTCTTCCCAATATACTACCCCTAAGTAACAATAATGTCTATAAGACTATCACAATATACAGGCTCCATCATATATTTTATAAAATATATTATAACCATTTATATAAATAACTACCTCAACTTCCTTCAAACCCAACTCATTATTTACTCATTTTAAAAGAAATAAACTCTCAAACATGGCTTTTTAGTTCTCCTTTTTCCTAACAATCCTATACCCCACTCTTCTCTCCCATCCTTAGTTCTTTGGATTGTAAACTATCTTGAAAAGGAACCATCACTAGTTCATCTGTTTCTAAGATTGCATACGTTTAAAATGAATGGACAAAGCATTACATGAGATTAAGCAATTCATTCAAATCTTAAAAACATTCAAATCTCACAAAACAAGTATCTAGAACTCAACTGTAACATTCTAAAATAAATTGAAGAGATCGGTATATAACATTAATGATGCTCTGAAGGCCAACGCAGTAGAGCCCATTAACATTTAATGGCTCTGTTTTGTGTGAGCTGAATCTGTACAATCTAAAGATTTGTGAACGCAGATTTATAGTGGAATTTTTGCTTTTCAAATGAATAGATTCGTCCTTTCTGTTAGGTTGTTTTGTGTTACATAATTTAAATAGAGTAAATGCGGGATGAGACTTTTCACAATTCTTGCAGAGGGTTGTTGCAAGAAATTATAGTTTTGCAATTAATGGAAGTCTCCATTATCAACCCACCAACCATTGTAGCCTTAAATGAAGGATTTCAAACATTACAATTTAGCCAGATACATCAGTTGGATTGTTGTTCTTAAATTCATTTACCTAGGCCAGAGAATTTGGTAATTATACATTCTAATTTATTTTAAAAATATTCAAAATAAGTTGGATCAATTCATGTATATCAAGGCATGTAATCCATCTTATGTGTCATCATATGATTAGTTTATTTATGTACTTGTAAAAACTAACGCTTCTCCATGCAATAAATAGAAGCATATAACAAATAATAAGACTTAACATTATAAGTATTAGTTAAGAATATTAAAGGAAAACATAGTCATTATTATGCAACATCTCTCTCTCTCTCTCTCTCTCTCTCTCTCTCTCTCTCTCTCATATGTATAAGTACAATATTTCTATACAAATGTTAATAGATAACTCAAGTTTTGCTTAATTTTGATAATGTGAATCATAAGAGACTATAATATTCTATATTTATGATACATTACTCTTCATCAATATGGAAATGACCATGATTCAAATTTATTTTGCATGGATTTGATCTACAAATGTTTCAAACTTCCACATTTAAAATGGGACCAAATGGAGCTCTTTCCAACTTTTTGATTACTTGCTAAGTTGAGCACAAAATATTTAAAATATTTAGAATGTATGTTAGGGGATTATATAAAAGGATATAAGCTAACATTATGATGATTTGAATGATATCTTTGACTTGTATAGAATAACACATGCAACTAGGAAATCATATATTAGATTTCTATTACACATTGCATAATCATGATCGTAATAAATTACATCAAAAATCATGTACGATTAGGGCTATTGCATGTTTCGTTCTTATGATATTATTAAAATTATTGAATTAGATTGAATGCTTAATCAAAAGAGGATCCTTCCAATAGCAAGGTCCCAAAGGTATTTGTCATTCATCTACTATAGATTTTAATATCATATTTCTAGGTGAATATGAATATACTTGGCTAATATATTATTAGATTGAATCTACCCAAATATATTAGATTCACGTGCCAAGTAAGTTTTTTAATGTGACTGGTGGTGTTGGTACTACATGGGCTGGGGAATGCTAGATCTTGTGACCTTGTGCTTACCATAGATACTAGATCTCGCCAATCAAGCTAGATGCCCAACCCAATCCACAATAAATTTACACATGGATAAATAAATGTGACTATCTATAAGGTTGATGTTGATTTAATTGATGTGTATGATAACTGATTAGGTATATATGCGTCAAAAATATATAACTTTTTAGACAACCAATTCTAAACCAGTGAATTTTATGCCTAAATTTTAGATTCACATGTGATATTCTTAACTAATAAACTTTATGCATGAAATAAATCTTTTCTATGGATTCAATTTTACTATATTTATCCTTATATTTATGTTTGTCTAAACTAATATTTGAACCTATGATAAATGAATGGTAATGTTGACAAGTACCTTTTGGAGCTTTCTAATGGAGAGTATCCTCTTTTGGTCAACCCTTGGATCTAATTCAATATTTTTTTATAGGACCTTGAAAACATACCAAGAGATCATGTAATACACCCTAGTTAGTCATGTATAAGTTCTAAGTCATACATTGATGGGTCAATGAAGTAATGTATTATGACAATGATTATGTAATGTATAATGGAACTTTAATACAATTTCCTAAATGCATGAGTTATATTCTATATAAGCCATAGATACATTCTGAATGATCATGAATTAGGTTCTCTCATTTTTCACAATCCTCTAGCATATAGTTTCAATATTTCATGCTTAAGTTACCAAGTAACAAAAAAAAAGGAAAGTGATTAAATTGGTCCCATTTTAAATTTTAGTTTGCATATTTAGTGGCCAAATTAATGCACTACAAATTTAAACCGAGTTCATTTTCACATCAATGGAATTGATCAAGAATAATGGATGCATAAAATATAGACTATGTACTCTCTTAGGATATATGATGTCAAAATTAATCAAGGTTCAAGTTATTTCTAAGTTTGGCGAGCATTAGGCCAGTTGTATGTTAATCATCAAAATTACATAACAAGTGAATGATCAAGACGAGTCCAAAAAAGGAAAAGGTGCAGGGTATGAATTTTTTACCATCACACTAAGTAAGCGTTTACCCTCTTTTGAAATTATTGCATTGAACAAATGTGCTAGGAAAAGGTGTGTTGTTCACTTTGTATGATATTATGAGGTAATTGCTAATATTACATGTGTTGCACCCAAGAGATCTAGGGATGTCGACACCATAAGGATTAGGCATTCTCGAGGTCACTTTACATGTTGTATATAACATTAGAATAAATATTGATTTAAGGTTTTCATAGTCAAAAAATATTTAATATTGAGACAACTTAGTACCAAAAAGGGAACATTAGTACCAACAATTAAATGAAGGGAACATGTTTTTGTAATATAAAGGTATTAGCCACATGGTTTAAATCATCTATAAAAAAAAAAGCCATCTATCAAGGTGGAAATCTCCAAAAGCGTGTGTAAACCAGATTTGAGACTTGGGTGATTTTGATGAACAAATCCCTCTGAACGTAACTACTTATCCAAAAAATGAATTTTGATTTAGATGAAAGTTACCTCATATTATTACAATCTTCTATATAAAGATAAAAAGATGGACATCTATACAATCCAATTATTTCCATCTAAAAGATAAAATCCAATGCTTAAACTATAATAGGGTGCACTAGATAAAAGAGGCAAATTAAGAAAGCCCACTGCTAAACCAAAAGTAGGTGCACTCCATAAAGAAGGCAAATATGCATTAAACCTCGAATTGAAGATGGTTTTCCTTGCCTTGAAGTGAGCATTTACTTCTCATCCAAACAACAAAAATATCTCTTAGGGCACGTGCTCATCTGCCAGTCTTTTAGGTTGATTTACTTTCCTCTTAGCATTTATAGATTACCTCAATTGTACCAAGTAAAGTAAAATATGTGGAATTATGCTATGGAACGTGTAACATTCTCGACCAAAAAATTATCTATAAAAGGTGATAGGAGAAACACTGTTTTCATAAATTCGGATACAAAATGGTGAAGATCTATGGTCTTCCAATCTCCACTTGCACAACCAGAGTGTTGGCATGCTGCCATGAAAAGGAGATCGAGTTTGAGTTCATCCCTGTTAATCTCATGGCAGGTGCCCACAAACAAAAACCTCATCTCGATCTCCATGTAAGTTTGTTCTTCCCCTTGTAAGTTTGCCTGCTATCCTTATTGTGCTTATCCTATGAATCTTATAAGATAAAGGTATGAATCCGTGTTTTGATTTTGGTTATAAGGACTGATTTATGTTGGTTTTCATCCATGCAGCCTTTTGGACAGATACCTGTAATTCAGGACGGAGATTTGACGTTATTTGGTATGGCTGTATGCATTATGTGTGCTTGAGTTGATTTTTTAAAGTTGGTTTGTCTAAATCTTGTTAATAAATGAATTTTATTGAAAAAGTGTGTAATTTTAGATAAATTATCTAAATAAGTCAAAGATTTGAGTGTGTTGTCTAAGTTCAGTTATTTGTACTTGAGGGGGTTTTGATATCTATGTTTGTTTTAACTTATTTGGAAGGTTCATTTGAAATCATAATCTGTCATTAGATAGAGTGTCTCTTTCGACTGTGATCTTCAACTAATCATCTAAACCAATAAAAGCTTCAAGTGTGTTGTTCAACCTATCATTTATATTTGATGAGTTATTGATTTCTATGTTTAGTCTAACTTATTTAGGTGGCTAAGTTAGGATCACAATCAGCCATTAGATGGAGTGTCTATCTCAAGAGTGATCTTAAATGAACCACCTAAACAAATTAAAGCTTAAAATGTATTGATCAAGCTCAGCCAATAGCGTTTTTATTTCTATGTTTGCTATGACCCACATAAGTGTCTCATCTTAAATCATACAAATTGATGAGTCCTACTAAAATAATGTGTGATTTCAAATATACCACTTAAATAAATAAAAAGGTATAGAACCTTTTTTTAAGCCCATTCATTTAGAATGCCTCCATGTCTACGTTTGCATTAGGTGGCTAAACTCAAGCCACACTAAAAACTTAGAATATACTATTTAATTTTGACCATCTCCATTAAATGGATCTCCATCTCTATGTTCCAAGAGGGGAGATTAAACTTACAATGTATGGAACTTATAGGATTCCACAGTGCTAATATATACATTGATGTTATGCCAAAATTATATGTACAGAGTCCAGAGCAATCACAAGATATCTGAGCAAGAAGCAGCAAGGAAAGGGCACAGAGCTGTTAGGAAGTACAGTGGAAGAGCAGGCCATGGTGGATGTGTGGTGTGAGGTGGAGGCCCACCAGTTCAATACACCCTGCAGTGCAGCTGTGCTACAGCTTGTCATAGTTCCAATGAAAGGAGGAAAGACTGATGAGGAGATAGTGAAGATCAACTTGGAGAAGCTGAGCAGTGTGTTAAATGTGTACGAAGAGAGGCTGGCCAAACACAACTACTTGGCAGGGGATTTCTTCAGCTTGGCAGATCTTCACCATCTGCCATGTCTTCACTATTTAGTGCATGTTGCAGGAAAGGTGGAGGTCATAACCAGCAGACCACATGTGAATGCATGGTGGAAAAGAATCTCTACTCGACCCGCCTGGCAGAAGGTGGTACAGAACATGAAGAAATGAAAAGTTTTGCCTCTTCTTTTTCCTAGTGTTCAATCATAAAGTCTGTCTGAAGTGATATCTATCATTTCAAGGAAACAGAACTCTTATTAGCTCTAGCCAAATAAAAATATAAGTATCTCCCATATATTATAATATTTATGTATTTTGATTGTTTCTACTTTTTGTTTTTTTAGATAAGACTAAATATTGTTCCTATTTGAATTATGTTATTTTAGTATGATTCAATTCTATTAAGTTTGACCAAAATTTATTAATCATATAAGATGAGCTGTGTTTCACACAAATTCATCTTAAGCTCTAGTGTATTTGTAAATGTAGAGAATGTACAATGAATCATTCACAAATGTAATGAATGTCAAGTTGATCATTCGTAAATGTAGTAAATGTGAAATAAATCATTCATATTCATGAATAATAAGTTGGTGTGAACTTTAATCTAATGAATGAAATATATGTTAAGTGGGTCATTTCTATTCATGAAATATGGGTTTAATGTGAAGTATTGAACTTGTGAATGTAACTATACATTGATTATAGATTTATCATGAATGAGTCCATGTGAATATATATATTTGAACCTCTTGGATATTAAATACAATGCGACATTTCTTTACTTCCACCTACTCTTAATGCATCAAGACACATATTGACCCTAGCCAATTTAATTTTTTATCACTTCTTGAATTATAGTATTTTCGTAGTTCAACTATTTCTAATGTTCTTATTTAGTTTAAATTAAAATTCATTTAATCATTTATTTGAAGTGTATATTTCTAAAAAGAATATTTAGTTAGTATAAATATTTTTCAATTGAATGATTCTTGAACATAAATATATATTTTAAACCATTTCAATATATATTTTACAATATCAATATTTGTATTATGTAAAATAATCAATTGTTATACCTGACTAAAGTTTATTAATTCATATTTATCAGTAGACCTACATATGAATCCATCTCTCATGAATTTGAATGGTCTTCTTAATGCTTATTGCTTTAGCAAGGTAATGAATGAAAAGTAGATCAATCATAAATGTAATGGAAGTTACGGGAATATTTGTTTATATTTCTAACACTTGGACAAATGTAAACCATTAAAATACAAATAAGTTTATGTAAATAATACGTTTATGATTGTAATAAATGTTAAATTAAGCATTTGCATATGTGAAGCTTTAATCCCGATAAGATTATGTAAACAAATACATTTGGGATTGTAATGAATGTTAAATCAAGCATTTAGCTTCGGGAGGGATGGGTTCATTGAAATGTTACCCATTAAATACATGTCAAATTTGACTTTAAGACTATACAATCAAATTGTAACAAATATTATACTATATTGACATAGTTTAATTTAAAAAATAACTATTCCAAATTAACTTAAATAACCAAATGAAATATGATGTAGTGACATAGTACCTGCCTTTAAATATGATAAAAATATGTTGTTTTGTCAAATAGAAATGGTAATAATTTATTTTTTATTAATTAATGAAAATGAGGAAGAGAAAAATAAATAAATAGAAAAAATCTATTCAAGAAATATTAAATGACATCTTTAAATAAATGCACATAAAACCAATTTCTAAAATCATTGAAGGCAAAATATATTAGATAATATATAAAAAACTATTTGACTTTTTTTTATGATCAATAAAAGGTGGAAGCCGAGATTTGTATTAGTATATAAACTGTAAAATGGAAATAAACATGTGAAAGAGTTACTGGTTCATAACCCAATTCTACCAAAAGAATTGTGAACCCAAAACAGAACACCCAGGCTCAAACCAAAGTAAATTATTGCAGTAGGTCAAAATTCAATGATACCATAACCAAGAAAAATCAAAATGCAAAATGCAAAATTCAGATAGCCCCCAATGGACTTAGCTTGTGTGGTCACACAAAGAGAGAAGTGGTGTCGTTCTCAGTGGTTGCTCCAGAACCAAATTTGGAGTTGTCCCCCAAAATTGGAGAGTCACTATCCTCTGGTTCCTCCTTAAATGACTCCTCCTCTAGATGACCAATCTCCTCATCTTCCTCCTCCTCTTTGTCTTCATCTTATTTGTCATCACCCTCGACCTCAACTAGCCATTGTCATCATCAGAATCCACCTCTATTTCCTCCCATGCGACTGCATTATTTGATGAGTCCGAATTCCCCAACCCATCCAACCTTTCATCATATTTGTATTGATACACCCAGGGGAGAGTTTCGTCTAAGTTGTCGCCATACGGGACACTCAAACCATCCTCAATTCCTACGAATTTAGAGAGGAATTTTAACCCTATCCGCATCATGCAAAGCCGCAACTGATGGTTTTCCCATTCTCACCCCCAAAGAATGTGAAGGCATCGAGGTGGTCTAGCGTAAATATTTCATCTGGGGCCAATTCCAAAACCAAGGAAGGGTTGCCTTGCAGTCATTGTCGTGGCTAAGTCCCAGGGAGATGGCATTGTGAGATCTACATCGATGTTCATGACTACCTTATGGAGCCCCACAATGAAAATCCTAGAGAACAAGCGATCACACAAATCCTCCACCAACATCTTTGAAGCCCCAACAACCAGAATACTAGCAAGGAATCCCATGCAAATATATGAAGAAACCCTGAACCTATGATTTGTACACAAAAAATTATATCCTAAGACTTTCCTCATGACATGAGTGACTAAGGGATATTGAAAGATACAAACTTCATTGATTTGATTGGAGGTGATGGGGGTGTCAAAGGCTATTTTCTCAATATCATAACCAAATTTAAGCGGGGAATCCATCTTTCTGTCTCAGAAATCTATCACTCTTGAGCTCAAGAAACTTTTTATAAGAAAATATCAGTACTGCCAAGATAAACAACTTGCCAACTTAATGCAAGCAAAACCACTTAATGATATCGCATCACACTCTGGAAAAACTTCTGATAAATGTACTCTCCTTGTCAATGTCGTGTCTCAAGATGAAACCAAAAAATGGCAATTTCCAACTTTAGTGATACTTCAAAAGTTTTGCCTAAAAAAGCTCCAGTCATTCCTAGAAAAGAGATGGAAGTTGTGTTAGAACGGAGGCAAAGAGTTATCGTGTGACAGAGCCCAAGGATAGGATATGCCAGGATGATGTGATGTGAATTGAATGAAATAGTTCAATTCACACAAAGTGAATCTGGGGAGAGATATGTTGCAAGATTATGACACCGTCCGGACTCGGGGATACAAAGAGTCTTTTGAAGATGTCAGGAGCCATCACATCAACCCCAACGAACACTTTTTCGCCAAACATTAAATCTGTATTAAAGACGAAGAGATTGAGGCTAATCTATCTCGACTGGATACCCAAAGCCATTTCTGAAATGTACCACATGCCCAACCAAACTACCCGGTGAATTTAATATGTTCACCCAAAGCTGTCATATTTGCCAGATCATCAGCCATGAAATTTCCTTCCCGGTAGATATGAATAGCCGTTGTGAATTCAAATTTTTTAATTAAATTTAGAATCACCTCCAGAATTGCCTGCAGTTTTCAATTTGGAGAAGACCTTGTTTTAACTACATTGATTATGATCAGGGAATCCCCTTCAATTTCTAGTTTTTTATGCCCATTTCAAATGCCATCAACAATCCCAATAGCAAAGCTTTGAATTCTACCAAATTGCATGTACCAATTTCTAATGGTTTTTCCAATTTGGCAATCAGGGAACCGTCACTAGAATGAATAATGCAACCCACCCCTGAGGGACCAGGGTTGCCTTTTGAAGCTCCATCAAAATTCAATTTATACCAACCCAGTGAGGGAGGTTTCCACTTGCAGTTAGCTCTGACGGTGGAATTTTATTTAACTCCAATGCCAATTGTGGGGGGAGACTTAAGCCCGAACCAATTTTTGAACATATAATCATCCCAGCTAGTATAATACTTATGTTGTGCACTCTATAATTGGATCCTAGAATTCATGAATTCCACTATAGATGCTTCAATACGGTTCAGAAGTGAGGATTTTTCCAAAGACTTTTCTTGGAAAATTCTTTTGTTCCTTTCCTTCCATATTTCCCAAATCATAGTTGAAGGAGTGATTATCCACAAAGTGCCACATAAGCTGTCTTTGAAGAGTTGAGGCCATGAAGTGAAGAGTGAAAGAATGTCATTTGGGAGAGCTGTAGGCCATCCCAGTTTTGCAAAAAGCCATTGCCAACACTCTGATGCAAAGGGGCAAGTAACCAGCAAATGATTTGTATCCTCCTCATTGGTATATCATAGTTCACACCTAGAAGGACCATCAAATCCCATTTTATTGAACTAGTTGGCAGTTAGGATTCTACCTTGGATTGTTGCCCAAGTGAAAATTCCTACTTTGGGAAGGCATAATTTATTCCAACACATCTGATTGAAGAATTGTGGTTTTTTGTGAGAAGAAGTGTCTGAGAGAATTAAGTATCCATCCTTTGCCTTATAATCCCCTGATTTAGAGCCATTCCAAATCATTTCATCTTTACCTTCTTTGATAAAAAAGGATATGTCCTCTAGTATCTTTTTCAAGTGAAGAAGTTCAGTTGGATAAATATTAAGTTGTTCAAACTTTTTCCAATGCCAAGAGCCATCAATGAAGTTTAGGGAGCCCGGAGAGATGTAATCTTTTACCAGCAGGCCCCATTTCTCTGTACAAATTCTACTGATGTTATTCTGACCTAGAATTTGATTTATGCTTGGAAACTCGCCCCATGAATCTTCCCAAAATCTGGCAATAGAACCATCTTTGATGTTCCAAGTTATGTTATCCTTAATTAGACTTCTTGAATTGGAGATAAAATTCCATATTCTAGATCCTCTAGGAAGATCTGATACTCTGATAAAATTTTCATCCTCTAATTAATGAAAATATTTTCCTCTAAGAATTCTGACCCACTTGAGATTCTTCTCCTTTAATATTTTCCAAAAAAAATTTGCTCCAAGAGCCCGGTTCTTCTATTGTATATTTTTGATGCCGGTACCTCCAACCTCAAATGGTGTGCATACCATATCCTAGGAAATAAGAGGGAATTTCCTTTTGGTATTGGTCCCTTGCCAAAAAAAAATTCTCAGTCTTTTGATTATGTCCAAGTTACTCCCCGATGGAAGAGAGAGGCAAGACATAAGATAAATGGGAATGGCTGCCAGTGTGGCTTTGATCAGAAACACCCTTCCTGCCCAAGAAAGCCATCTTGATTTCCAATAATCCATCTTCCTATCCAATATTTCCCCAATTGGTTTCCAAGGTTTTGGATCTAAGAAATTTATCTATAGGGATTCCAAGGTACAAACAGGGAAAGGATCCAATTTTGAACTTGAACACCTTTTTAATGTTCTGCTGAGTTTTCTTTCTGGTGTTGAGAAAGTATATTGTTGATTTACCTTTATTGGCCTCTTGACCTGATGCCAGAACATACTTATCCAAAGTTTCTTTCATAACTGAGGCCTCCCTGATATTACCATTGCCAAATAGGAGTATGTCATCAGCAAATTATTGATGAGTGATAGCCTTAACCAATGAAGTAATTTCCACACCCTGAATAACTCCTTGATCTTGCAGACTAATGAGTCTTCTCCCTAAGGCTTCTTCCATGATGATAAAAAGAAAGGGGTAGGGGGATCTCCCTGCCCGATTCCATTAGTTCCTTCAAAAAAACCCATAGGGATGCCATTTACCAAGATTGAGAATTTTGGAGTAGAGATGCAATAATAAATAAGGTTTATCCAAGCTTTAGAGAACCCAAACTTCTCCATAAATTTTGCAAGAAACCTCCAATCTAATTTATCATAAGCCTTTTTTATGTCTAATTTGATAATCATGTCAGGTTGTTTGTTACATTGAATTGAGTGGATGGCCTCTTGTGCAATAATAATGCCATCAAAAATTGACCTCCCTGGAACAAACCCTATTTTTTCCTCACCAATGATTTTTCTCATAACAAATTTTAATCTATTAGATAAATCTTTAGAAAAGAGTTTATATAAAGTATTACATAAAGCAATGGGTCTGAATTCATCCATACAAGAGGCATTTTATTTCTTAGGAATTAAGGCAAAGAAAGTATTGTGGATTTCAGTTAAGAATCTACCCAAGGAGCGAATTGCCTCCAGAGCCTCATGCCAAAAATGTGCCAGCATTTTAGGAAGAAGCAGGGAGGAAATCCATCCGGGCTCGGGGCTTTATCCGAAGCCATGTGTGAGAGAGTTTCCAAAATTTCCTTCTCTAAGAATTTGGCAAGGAGAAAAGAGTTATCTATTTCTGAAATGAGTTTTGGAATGTCTCTAAGCAATTCATCCTGCGCCGCGAAGTGAGATACATCAGAATTATTTAGTAATTTTGTGTAAAAGCTAACAATTTCCTTTTGAATCTCATTTTGATCTTGTAGGATAGTGTCATTCTCCTTGGAAATTTGATAAATCGTGTTGATGTTGCGGCGTTGTTTGGTGTTGTTATGGAAGAATTTAGTGTTTCTATCCCCTGCCTCTAGCCAGCTCTCTCTGGATTTTTGCTTCCAAAAGATTTCTTCCTTAGCTAAGATATCTTCCTGAGCTCTTAATAGTTCTTTTTCCAGATCATATCTTTCCTTATTCATTCCCAACTACATAATGGAATCATTCAGATCCTTGATCTTACTCTCCACCTCCACTTTTGAAATGAAGATATTGTTAAAGTGTGTTATGTTCCATATGAGTATATTCTATTTGAAATATTTTATTTTGAAACAAAGAAGAATAATTTTGAACCTTTAATTCAAAATTCCGCCCACCAATCTGAAACTAGACTCAAAAAATTGTCATTTTTAAGCCACATGTTTTCAAATTTCAAAGGGCAGAGCAAAGGTTTGTTTTCAGCGAGGATTTCCAATTGAATGGGAAAGTGATCTGAGCCCGAGGTTGGAGAAATAGAATCTTTAAGATCAAAGGGAAAAAGAGAAAGGTCTCCTTTGAAAAATAATCTATCTAGTTTCTCAGCAATATTACTAAGCACCAACCTTTTGTTATTCCAAGTGAACTTCCCATTTTCCAGTTCTATTTCCAACATTGATTTTGCATGTAGCCACTCTTTGAAATCACACTGAGATTGTGATTCCCTTTGAGAGCCTCCCAATTTATCTGAGGGATGAACAATGGCATTAAAATATCCCCCAATGATGACACTTTCATTTACATGATCCTATATGTGCTCACTCAATTCTGACTAGACCTCCAATTTCCTTCTCCTCTGATTTGGGCCATATACATTTATAATGTAGAACTAGAGATTGGAAGCAAGACTCCAAATTTCACCCCCCATACAATTCTATTTCTTTCTATGACTGATAAATCTAACATATCTAGGGTTCCATAAAATGGAAATACCTCCAAAGGAGCCAAGTCCATCAAATCCCTCTACGGACCAGTCTCTGAGAGATTTGGAGAAGATGGAGAATTGTTATGTATTCATCTTTGTTTCCTATAGAATAACTAAATATGGTTTAGCCATCAGGATACAAAATTTTACTATTCGCTGCTTGTTAGGAGCATTAAGGCCCCTAACATTCCAAGAAATGACCTTCATTGCGACTTGGGAAGGAACTTCCCCTTCCCTACATTTAAATAGGCTGTGATTTTGGATTATTCTGGGTCTTCACCATCTTCCAATCTTAGTGTGACCATGGATTTTCTTCCTTTTTTTTTCTTCTTGATCATTCCACAATCAAGAATTGGTCTGTTGGTAAGTGACTTTTGTAATCCAAAAGTGTGTGAAATAGCAGAAAGGTCGTTATCTATTGTAGAAGTGCCATCTAAAACCTTGTCCACCAAGGGGACCTGCTCAAAAAAATTTACAGGGAGGCCATCAAAATTCATATCCTCCTGCTTAGAAACATCTGGGGACTTGTCTTTGTAATATACCAATCCTTCAATGTTATTCCATTTTTCCTCTTCCTCAACATAATCCACCTCAAGCAGTCTTTCTACAAATGAAAATGAGTTATTCTCCTTTCTTGGGTTACTGATTTGAACTCCTCCAAAGAGATCATAGAACACTTGAATTATGGGAGAAATGGGAGAATGAGCATTTGAAACTTCAGATGGTACCTCATTTCCCCTTTCTGTATTTTCTTTCCGATGAGGATGTCCCTTTCCAACCGGCTTGAGAGGAATGATTCCTCCTTTGATTTCGTTCCTAATGTGGATTTCTTGGTAGATTCCTCCGATCCGACTTGCTATTCTTTAATTTTTTGGCTCTTATTCTTGATGATTTCCTAGTTCCCAAACTATTATAGGGGGATTCGAAGTCAGTGATATCTTCCTTCGTTGTACCTATTTTAAATTCATTGAAAGTGAAAAATATTCAACAATACTTAAAAATTAATAATTGTAAGCCTTTTTTGTTTCTTTTTAATATGGGATGTAGTAAATTAAAGAGTACGTGTATAAACCTAAATTATAAGATTGTTGAAACATGTATAAGTTTGTTTGTGAAGTCTGACTTTTTCTACTTCTGGCAGACTGCTAAATATTGATGCAAGAGCATACAGGGTATAAGAACAATCTTGATTCACCCAAAAATATTGTATAGTTTTCAATAAGGGCCATCTTTGGACAAAGTTACTATCTTTGACAAGTTTACTATTTTTAGTAAGTTGTTCATGTGAGCACAATTTGTTCCAATTTCTCCCCTGGGGGTTCATTTTGGAGATATAAGTCTACCGGTAAAGTCTCATGGAAAGATCAATTTTGGTTTTGAAAATATTACATTTTCTATTTTGGCAAGGTGGTACAAAAACTTTGAACTCAATTTTGAAGGGCTTAGAGGCTCTGAAAAGGGGTCAAACTTTGATTGGCTAACACTTTGTAGGCTAGGGCGTAGAGAACTTCATGACATTTCTAAAATGGGGTCATAATAGCCAATCAAATCAATGGTTCACAAGTTATGGTTTTTCAGAAGTTGGCCCTTCAGGACTCAAGTTTCAATACAAAAGGAATAGCGAGAAAAATCACTTAAGCTGGTAAATTGAACCGTTGGGTGCCAAAATGGGAAGATTTCACTTTCTAGAATATTCTAAGGTGGTTAATTGTGCTACTTATGTAGGGCTAAAGGGGAATTTTGGGGTTCCATTCCAAAAGTGTAGGTTGTGGCTTTGTCTTGCAAAATATGGTAATGAAAATGCCCATGTGGTTGTAGCATGTTATTTTTTTAATATTGTAATGTCATTTTGTTGAAGATAATAGAAAGAAAGTATTTATGTTCTTGTAATTTTCTATTTATTTCCTTGTTGTGTTGTGTGTGTTTGGTTGAATAAGGGGAGTACCCTTCATCAGGTGGTATCAGAGAAGAAGTTCCTGAGTGTGTAGACAAATCACTGAACATGAGGCAATTTGCGGCAGGATTATGGTTGTGGGTCCGAGAGATAAGTAAAAAATGTATCCCCAAAGGAACTGTGGTAGAAGAGTTACGGGTGTGATAGAAGAGGGTTTTAGAGCCCTCCAGAGGAAAGTGCAAGCACTACAAGAGGAGCTACGTAGAGGAGCCACTATTAGGGAAAGAGATGCAAGTGATGATGAATTTGAAGAAGGGGAGTTTGAATAAGAGCAAGAGACGGTTAAGGATCCTGATGAAGCTATGGTTTTTAGGGCCATTTCCAAGACTGAAAAGAGACCGAAGATTGAAGTTTCTACATTTTCTAGAAATCTTAATCCAGAAGAGTTGATCGGTTGAATCAATGATATGGAGGAGTACATTGAATTTGAGGAAATAGAAGATCTTAGAGGGTCAGATTCGCAAAGGCCAAGCTATAAGGTCATGCTAAAATTTGGTGGAAAGATATTATGTTGGAGAGAAATAGAAGAGGGAAGGAGAAGATAACAAGATGGGATCGAATGGTGGAAAAAATGAAGAGACAATTCATTCCTGTTGACTATGAGCTTGATTTGCTGAAGAAAATGCAAGGGTTGAAACAAACTGGAAGGTCTATCCAGGAATATATAGAAGATTTGTATTGGGTCCTTATCAGAATGGTTCATTCTGAAGCTAACAAGGAGAAGGTTTCACGTTACATAAATGGGTTAAATTTGAGTATTCAATAAGATTTGATCATTGTAAGATTGTCTACCATTGAATATGGATATCTATTTTCTTTGAAGGTAGAAGAAAAAACTGAGTAAAAATTTTGAGAGAACCCAAAGTGGAAGAGGTCACGGTGGAAAGCCTAGTGGACAGTTAGTAGTAGCTAGAATTAGAGGATAAATAGTTCCTATAACCGTCATGATCAAAATAGGTGAGATCAGAGAGGAATAGGAAGAGAGAAAGGACCAGGAAGAAAATGATTTCATGGGACGTGTTTCCATTGCGGAGTAGAAGGGCATAGATCTTATGAGTGTCTCCAACATCAAGGGAGAACAAATAGAAGACCAGACGACAATGCACAAGTTGCACATGTAGATGAAGATGCCAAGTTGCCACACTTTGAAGAATCTGAAAGAGGAGAGGTCCTTATTACCAAAAGGGCCTTGATTAATGATGAGAAGGAACCTGAGCAAAGTAAGAATTTGTTTCACATGAGGTGTAAGTGTAATGGTAAAGTAGGCAATATTATTGTTGATAGTGGTAGTACTGATAACCTTGTTTTAAAGGAAATGGTTGATAAATTGAAGTTAGAGAGAAGAAAGCATTTGAATCCCTATTAGATTGCTTGGTTGTAGAAGGATCACAAGGTTTTGATCAAATGAACAATGTCTAGTAAAGTTCAAAAATGGAAACTATCACGATGATGTATTATGTGATATTATGCCTATGGATCCTTGTCATCTTTAGTTAGGCATACCATGGCAGTTTGATCGTCGTGCAGTACATGACAAGTATGCTAATACCTATTCTTTGACAAAAGATGGAGTCTGACACAAGTTGAAGCCATTAAAGGAAACAAAGGAAATGTATACATAGTAATGCAAGAATTTGTTTAGTCGATGGAAGGAAGTTTCTAGAAGGCATTAAGCATAAACATATATGTTTTGCTTTAATTCCAAGAGTTGATAAAGAGGAAGTAGAAAATGTACATGTGGAAGTTGTAATTTTTTTGGATAAGTTTCACGATATTACATCTGATAATGTACTTGATGGATTGCCACCAATAAGAAATATTAGTCATCAAATGGACTTGATTCTTGTAGCCAGTTTTCCAAATAAGGGAGCCTATAAAATGACTCTAGCAGAGAGTGAAGAATTGAATAGACAAGTGCAAGAGTTGTTGCGGAAGGGGTTGATTTGAGAGAGCTTGAGTCCATGTATTATACTAGTAGTACTATCACCAAAGAAAAATAGAGAATGGAATATGTGTGCATATTCTTGGGATATCAATAAGATCACTATAAAGTATAGGTTTCCCTTGCCAACGATGGATGACATTATGGATTGCTTGAGTGGATCTAATTACTTCACAAAGATATATTTGAAGAGTGGATATCACATCTGGATTCGAGAAGGAGATGAATGGAAGACAAACTTCAAGATAAAGATGAGTGGTTAGACACACCTTTTGTGTTAACCAATGCATTGAACATATTCATGCAGCTCATGAACGAGGTATTGAAAGAATTTCAAAGTAATTTTGTTATTTTTTACTTGGATGATATTTTGATCTTTAGTAAGACATTGGAAGAGAATATAATGCATATGTGTAGGGTCTTTGAGAATTGAAGGGAAGATAATTTGATGATTAACCTAAAGAAGCGTAGTTTTTTGAAGGAGTTAGTGTACTTGGGATTTGTTGTCTTAGTAGATGGTCTTAAAATAGACCCATAGAAAGTGAAGGCTATCCTTGAATGGATTAATCCAAGGAGTGCTACAGGGGTAAGATATTTTTATGGTTTGGCTAGCTAGACATTTAATAAACAGTATTTATAGTAATATAACATTAACTTGCAAGAAAGAAACTCTCTGCTGGAGGAAATTGTGGACAAAATGCACAATGATGCGGTCATGTACGAGCAAGGGAATGATGTGTTTGATAAAGTAAATAATATGGACAAAAAGATTAGCACCATGGTTGATAACAGGCTCAAAAAGATAACCGACAAGGTTAATAACAACAATGCTCTTCTCAAAAAACTACCTACTATCAACAAAATGGGAATGAAAAATTCTCTGGACAACCTGAAAGCCCTGTATACCCTTCTGGAAGGTAACTACAATGATAAGGCTAAGTAGGAGGATGATGGCTCTCAGGATATTCATATCTCGGGCCCAGGTACTAGGACCAGATCCAACACCAAAAAGAAAGCTGATGTTCAGATTAAAGATATCACTAAGTAGCGGGACTCAATCTAGAGCATGGAGTTGCAGATGGAAGAAGTCCAGATTCTGGAAGATCAGATGGATGTTGATTAGTTTTTGTGCTGGAATGTTTTGGCTGCTGGAAGTTTTTTGTTTCTATTTATCTGGAAGTATTTAGCCGTTCGTTGTTATTTTTTATTGTAATGATCATTAGTGTTTAATATGGGGTTTAGCCCTTTTTTGGTTTTCTATCATGTTTGACAGTTCGTATTTGTTTTGGTCCTTTCTTGTCTATCTTTATGGTGCTTTGTAAAGGGTTTTGGAGTCCCTTCAAAACCTATTGTTACCTTAATCAAAAAACATAACATTAACTTGCTAGACATGCAAATTCTTATCTAAAAATTATTTAACATCGTTAATGGTGTGTGTGTGATTACGGTACCTGTTAAGATGCACAACACTTCAATAAATCATTGCATTAGTGAAAACAAAGGGGTTAGCCAACATAACAATCACTACAATCGATCTATTGCTTCATATCTAGGAGGAGTATGAAAAATGACATAATAGCCCTCAGATTATGCATATTCCAATGACAAATACAACCTAAGAATGGAAGATTCAAATGAAAAGTAATCTAAATGATTCAAAAACATGCATGCTAGCTCTAGAAATGGAGATAATCACATAATAACTAAGAAAAAAGCTAGAAAGCACTATGAAAGTCCTTAAAAACATGAGCAATATGGGATTGCTTCTTCAATTCTACAAATATGGGTAGCATAAGGATGCTTTCAACTTCTCAAAATTAGGAGCATTATAACAATACATTAAAAGACTTCAAATTCAAGGTCATTTGAGCTCAAAATCCATCCTATTTATAGGAGAAATGGAGGAAGGGGAGAAGACTCTAGAAGGGCTGTCGTTAATGAGTGTGTAAGACTCATTAATGAGGTATGGGTGGAAGGAATATGTAAGAGCCATTAATGCTTCATTTATGAAAGCATTAATGAGGTATGGGTGAGGGTTTAAGAAGCATGGGTGAGGGTTTAGAGTCAAGCATGACAATGTGGACTTGAGGGAAGGAATCTTGAGATTCCTTGACTCTCTCAAGTGGGTGCAGTTGTTAATCATTCCTTAATGGAATGTGACAACATTAAGGGTAGCTTAGGATTAGGATTAGGGGTTAAGGGATGTGATCAAGAAGATAGAGAAGATAGGAGAGAGAATAAGTGGAGGGGGATTAGCTAATTAGGGTTAATTAACTAATTAAGAAGAATTAGTATGTGAGAAGGGGTTGGGATGAGTTTGAACTCATGGTTTGATATTTGAGATTGGTTAGGTTTGAAGGAATATTAATAAAATGAATTGTTGTAATAACATATTCACTTAATAATAGGGATTTAATTAATCATCCAAGCTTTTGATTGCTTTGTAACAATTAATTAGGACTATAGCCAAATTGAATCAATTTAGGCTAGGGGATTGGTTTAGCAGGTGGTGAGGTATAAATAGGATTTCATTAATTCTCTTTAAATTAATTACCTTAGCCAGGTATGATTTGAATTGATTGAATTGATTTGACTTCATGGCTAAGATGCTTAATGTAAATTAGTGATTAGATCACTTAGGAGCTTAAATCTAATTTGAAAGAATTTATGCCAAGCAGTAACACAGTCGTTTGGACATAATTGGGGGTATGATCACACTTAGGAAAAATAGGGTCTATAGTTAGAATAGACCAAATTTAGGTGGTTACATTTGCCCCTCTTTGAATTAATGTGCGAACAGTGCATTGATTCAAAGAAAGTTTTTTGATTTTGACTTCAGAAAGCTTGAGAATTCCGTTCTTGGTTGTCGAACAAAATGATGATGAGATCAATCTCGCACTTGATTGAACTAAACCGATAGTATTGATTTTGAACTTGGTTGTCGTCCAAAGATCAATAAAAGATCTTAAAGATACCAATTCTGAACTTGGTTGTCGTCCAAAGATTGATAATACTGATTTTGAACTTGGTTGTCGTCCAAAAGTCAGTAAGAAGCTGCCAGGAGCTTAATAAGAATCTTTTAAAATGAGGGAAACACAAGATATCCAACTTATGAGAACCAAAGCCTTCTATCCAATAGTTCTGACTTTATTCAAGGAAACTGTCATGCCCCTAGTTTGTTTGATAACGAAGTCATTTTTAATGTTGTTTTGAGCAAAAATTTGATTGATGATAGTGTGATCATGCCCCCTCGGGAACAAAATTGAAGGAAATAGAATAAAATCCCTGTGTTGAAATTATGTATCACTTGCAAGAAGTGGTTTATAATAAGCACGAATGGATTAGAAGAAGTGAAGAAAGCGGGGGTGTGTTTAAGAGTAAACACATGGGTACCAAGTTAATCATATTGAAAATATGAGTTCGATTTTGTTCCCGATAGATCAAAGATTGCGGGAAGCATGGTTATATAAATAGCTTGGATTTCAGATCAATAATAAATAGAAAGGAGTTTGAGCTCAAATCCTTATGTTTTTCTTTCAAAAAAATGCATCATGCAATCTCTAAATGCAGCTATATGCAGACTCTTAGGACTTTGTCACTGATATGCAAATTTATAGCTTTTTATCATCATTGGGCACTCTTGGAATGGATACCATTAGATAGTACAACAATCAGTAATACCCACTGATATTATGAAAGTATGAATTCTATGTTTTATTCAAATGTCAGAAATAGACTTAGGCATCAAGGCATAGAAGCCAGGACAACAAAATAGTCACCTTCCTTTTAATATACCAAATTCTGTGTAAGGCAAGATATAGAACCCACAATGACCTTGAAAATTCATATCCTTGGGTACATTATGATTCATATACCTTAGTAAGAATCTGGATCAGAAAATGGACAAGGAAATTGTTTGAACCTCACCGTAGTTTACACATAACAAAGATCAAGATATATGCGGCTATCCACCCATAGTGGCAGCTCTTACCATAAACATCCAAGTTATGTGAAATTTATAGGATCATTTGGAACAATCACCATACACAGAAAACTAAGAAAACATTATGCCCCCTATCCTTGTGACTCTTTGTCTTTGCGCAGATGTCATTGAGTAACTAAGAAGACATAATAAATCATCAATTGTGAATCATTCAAATAAAATTCTTAATTGCTTAAATGCCCCTAGTTAAAACATCATCATGACATAGAAGAGTCATTAGAAATCCAAATCCAAACTATGTGTTTAAGTAGTACTCGTTCATTCATATGTCAAACACAATAAAGATTCATCAATCAGAAAATTGGAATATAAGTAATATGGTGTTTCCATGTCTGTGCGTTGATAGGATAATATGTTCATGTTTGTGATCCAATAGCCTTGTAGGAACTTTGTTAATGTAAATGTCATGTCTGGATATGTGATGTTTGAAAAGACACCCCTTTTTTGGAAAGTGACATTGTTTTGCATGTATCAAGAAACATTGTGTTCATGAGGCAAACCAGCCTAGAGCAACCTAGCAACCGCAACCTACTATGCCAGCAAAGATGCCCCCAGTGTAGAATGACTTATTCCTAAGACGTAAAGATAGACAAATCCCAAGCGAGGATAAGATAGTCATTTAGGAAAAATGAAGTCAGCGTATGAGCACAGGCAAAATTGTGAAGGCCTAGTATCAGTAGTGCATTGATAGATGGAGCACAGAATACAAGTGATGCCTGATTGCCAGGTTTTCACCACTTGGAAAGATCTTTTTCTTTTCTTTTTACTACCAATATGCCTATTTTACTAGGTGCTCATCAAGGCACTTTTCTCTTTTTCAATTTTTTAGCTATTTTTGCTTTTTCTTTTAATGTTTTTGCAGTATCAAGGCGCCTGTTTGCCAGGTTTTCACCAAGGATACCCTTTTTGTAGGACCCTTTTCCACTATTTTTGAATTTCTTCAGGATCAATTTTCTGAATATTTTTGGTATTTTGTAAAAACTTTTTGTTGTACAGGCTCTGCTAGCCGATCATCAAGCATAGAACCGCTTTAAATGTAGAGGGTTGATAGGATCTGGAAGAACGTCTCCCTCAGGTGTAGCTAGTTGATAAGCTCCAGTCCCAAAAGTGGCAGTAATAACATAAGGTCCTAGCTAGTTAGGTTCAAACTTTCCTTTCCGCTCTCTATTAGTCTAGTTCTTAGGATTCTCCTTGAGGATGAGATCTCCTACTTCAAATTTGTGTGGCTTTACCTTTTTGTTGTAACCTTTGGACATACATGCTTGATACACTTTGAGGTGATCGAATGCTTGTTGTCTGCGCTCATCTAGTAGGTCGAGAGAATTCACCCTATCTATGCAGTACTACTCATCAGTAACAAGACCTTGTAAAGATATCCGCAAAGATGGGATTTCAACCTCAATAGGTAGTACTACCTCAGTGCCATAGACTAAAGAAAATGGCGTGGCTCCAGTTGGTGTTCTGGTGCTTGTTCTATAGGCCCATAGTGCTGGATTTAGTTGTAGGTGCCAGTCTCTGCCAAACTTGCTCACAATTCGGTGTAGGATCTTGAGAATATTCTTGTTCGATGCCTTAGCCAGTCCATTAACTTCAGGATAATAGATTGAGGAGGAATGTTGAGTAATATGGAACTATTCACAAAGGTCATCAATGTCTTGATTTTTAAATCGGCCCCATTGTTTATTACAATTAAAGAGGGTATCCCATATCTACAAATAATGTAGTTTAGAATGAACATAGCCACCTGTTTGCCAGTGGCTTTTATGAGCGGCATGGCTTCGACCCACTTCATGAAATACTCAGTGGCCGTAATGATATACTTGTGTCCATTTGAAGAGTTGGGATATATTTTTCCAACCAAGTCAAAGGCTCATTGCTGAAATGGCCAATGTGTTATGAAAGGTATAAGTTCTCTGGCAAGAGCATGGATAAGATTTCCATGCGTCTGGCACTTAAGACATGATTTTGAAAACTGAATAGCATCTCTCTCCATCATAGGCCATTAATAGCCTACTCTGAGTAGTTTCTTGGCTAATGAAAATTCATTCGAGTGTGATCCACATACACCTTCGTGTACTTCTTTTAATGCGAGATCAGACTCTTTGAGTTCTAAACACCGAAGAAGTGTACTGTCAAGACCGCGTCGATATAGGTTGTTGGTTATGAGGATGTAATGCGATGTTGTCCTAATCAGGGATCTTTTCTCATTTCTGGATAGATTGGTAGGAATGGTTTGGTCAGAAAGGTAAGCAATGATATTGGCACACCGAGATTGGTCTGGGGTATTCAAAGCACATATTACCTAGTATTCAGGGGTGTCAAAGCCAGGATAGGATAGTTCTTCCACCAAGAATTCATAGCGCAATTGATGTTCTTCCAGTTGTAACATGGACACCAATGTAGCCATAGCATCAGCAGCTTTGTTCTCTGATCTTGGTATCTGCTGGAAGGTGATGAAGACAAAGTATTTCTTTAGGTCATCAACTAGTTGCTTGTAGGGCATCAATTTCTCATCTTTTGTTTGATACACCCCTTTGACTTGATTGATAATTAGTTGGGAGTCACCATACATGTGTAACTCTATGATCTTCCATTCCATAGCTAGCTTAAGGTCGTTCACCAATGCTTCATATTTTGAGATATTGTTGGTGCATGGAAACATCAATTTGTAAGATGTGGGAATCTTGTAACCTTGAGGAGTTATGAATAGGACCCCTGCTCCAGATCCTTGTTGAGTAAATGAACCGTCAAAGTACATCTTCCATGGATATTCAGTTAGATGCATGATTGTTTCATCAGGGAATTCAATTAGCAAAGGTTCATCATCCTGGAGTGGTGAATTAGCCAATTGATCTGCAAGGACATGTCCTTTGATAGCTCGTCATTCTACATATTTAATGTCAAACTCACTTAGAATCAGGACATATTTTGCCAAATGTCCTATTAATGTTGTTCTGCTCAAAAGATACTTTAGAGGATCAATCTTAGCAATGAGCTTCACTGTATGAGAAAGCATGTAGTGCCTTAATTTTTGTGATGCAAAGACGACTGCTAAGCATGCTTTTTCAATAATACTTTAATTGAGCTCATAGGTGACTAGTGTTCTACTAATGTAGTAAATAGCTCTTTGTTTCTTTGTTTCATCTTCTTGTGCCAGCAATACTCCTAGGGATGTAGTTGTAGCTGAAATGTATAGTAGTAGGGGCTTTCCATGAATAGGCGCAATAAGGATAGGAGGAGCAGCCAGATATCCCTTCAATTCTCTGAAGTTTGCTTCACAGTGCTCATCCCACTTAAAGGTAACCCCTTTATGTAGCAACTTAGTAAAGGGTTATGCCTTGTCTGCAATTTGGGACATGAATCTCCTAATGGACTGGAGTCTCCCTTGTAGTGTCCTCATTTGACTGATGTTTCATGGAGGAGTCATCTCTAGAATAGCCTTCACCTTTGCAGGATCTACCTCAATTCCTTTCGCTGAAACAATGAATCTTAGGAGCTTCCCTGATTGGACCCCAAAGGCACATTTCTTTGGGTTGAGCCTAAGTTGAAACTGTTCCATTCGATCTAATATCTTTCTTAGGTCAGAAATGTGAGTACCTCTTTCTTTGGATTTAGCCAATGTGTCATTGACATAGTCCTCCATGTTCTTGTGCATCATGTCATGGAATATTGTTTTCATGGCTCTTTTATATGTTGCACCGACATTATTTAACCCGAAAGGGATGACATTCCTGCAAAAGGTGCCCCATGTGCATGTGAATGCAGTTTTCTCTTGATCCTCAAGGGCAATTTTGATTTGATTATAGCTCGAGAATCCATCCATTAATGAATACATATGGTAGCATGTTGTAAGGTGTATGATCATGTCTATGTTAGGTAGAGGGAAGTCATCCTTCGAACATGATTTTTTCAAGTCTCTGAAGTCCATACAGATCCTGATGGATTTATCTATTTTAGATACGGGGACCACATTGGAGATCTAGCCTGCATAGGCAACGACTCTGATAAATCCAGCCTTCGGAAATTTCTCTAGCTCTGCTTTTACCAATAATGCAACATGAGGATGCATTTTTCTTAGTTTTTGTTTTATAGGATTGATCCCAGGAGCTATAGACAAGTGGTGCATGATGAGATTAGGATCTAGCCCTGGCATATCAGTGTAAGACCATGCAAAGTTGATCTTCTTCTCCTTCAGGAACTCTGTGAACTATACCTTCTCTTCTTTTGATAAAGATTGTGCAAGGTGAACTATTTGAGGATTTTCAACAGTGCCCAAATTTACTGGTTGTGTTGGTTCAATCAGTACCAAAGATCTTTCCTGAAAGTGTTCAGGGAGGATATCAAGAGTCTCATCCTTTGGCACCTCAAAGAGGTTTTTTCCATTGGATACATCTTTTTTCTTTATTATATTGGGATCTGATACTGCCACGGAGTGGTTTTCACCATCAGTCTGCTTTTTCTTTTTATTTTTTAGTTTTTGACTAAGAAACCTGATATCCTCCTATGACATATTCTCACTCCTTGCACTGGTGGAATAAGGGTAAGGTTCACAAGCATTGAGATAACAAGCTAGGGTGTGGTCATTAGAAAAGTTGAGGATAGGCGTAGGATCTGTTTCAGTCCAATCAACTAGGTCTGGAAGTACCAATGTTAGAGAATCAAATTCTGGGAAGGAAAACATCGTGTTAGCATCAAGACCATTAATTGACATGACACGGTCTGTTAAGTTAATTTATTCAATATTTAGATCAATAAGAGTGAGATCATCATTAAAAGGGTCATTGTTAGTCATATGCGTACCAAAATCTAGCGACTCATCAGTAGAAATATCATCGTCATCTCTCTGTAAAAGGAGGCTTCTTGCTTGTAGCCTATGAAATTCTTCCAGACTTATGTATTCACCAGTGTCTTCATCAATGATTGGGGGAACAAACTCTTCTTCTACTTCAGGAGGATCAGTATCATTGGGAGGAGTGTTAGCTTGTTTACTAGGAGCTAAAGGAGCCGCAAACATGTGAATTGTATCTATTCCAATATCTTTAGAGGCGATAGATAGCCGATCCCATTCATAGTCATGAGAGTCTGTTACATCATCATTAGATCTGTTTAAGTATTCAGCAATGGTTATTTGATGTACTTGGTTAGATGCTTGTAGATCAAAGTGGGGTAAATCAAGGACATGTGATATTGTGACCAATTGCCCCCAGTTAGGATGTAAATTTTGTGGCTGGGGTATCTCTTGAGTAATTGTTGCTATGGTGTCTCCTACCTCTTGAATGGCAGGTTGTGCTAGCAAAGGGGTGTGAAGATCTTGTGGTTCCTCAAAACTAGGTACATAGCGCTCTCCTTGGTAGTTGGGGTCTTGTGCAGCAACATATAACAATCTCTCATAGGACCATTTCTCTAGTTCATCTATTTCATCACTCCCTTTATCTGAGTGTGGACCCTCTTTTGAAGTGGGTTTATCAGTTTTAGTATTAAAACCCAATCCTATTTTATCTCTGGTATTCCAGAACTCCATTGGTATAGGTTCAATAAGCCCTCATCCTGTGTCATTTAGAGGTCCTTTTCCTTTGTATCCCATCTATTTGAGGAAATCATATCCCTTTTCATACTATTCTGGGGATATCTTCACATGTTTGACCTCAGCCTCCACCAGTTCTCCTTTGTAAAGCTAGTCCAAGACTGCCTATTCTTCTGTGTTATCTAAAGAAGATGTGGATGCCTTTACCATGCTAATTTCTTTGTGTACTTTTGGCTCTTTGGATGATATAGGTGTGAATGTCGATGAAGGTTTTCTGTAGGATCTTGGTGACACCAAAGTTCTGTCAGTGGAGTCAGGTCCAACTTGTACTCTCCCATACTTATTTCTTCAAGTTTCAAGGTTTTGCTAAAACTCTTCATAACCATGTCCTTGGTAGTTTTAGGAGCAACTACATCCATAGCTTCTTTGTTGTGTGGGATCATGCTACCAGCTTTGATATTGTTGCAAGTGTAGTTAGCATCTGCAGGAATTGTCACTTCCACCCCATTATGTGGGAATTTTATGCATTGGTGGTAAGTGGACGGTATAGCTTGCATTTCATGAATCCATGGTCTCCCTAGTAGGATATTGTAGGCCAATGGTAGATCCAAAACTTGACATATGACATTCCTCTCAATTGGTCTGACTCTGATAGGTAGAACAATAAGACCTCTCGAGGATCTTTCTTCCTCATCATAAGCTTTGATGGTTATCTTGCTTCTAGATTCAATTGTTTATTCTGAGAGACCTAGTCTCTTGATTAGATCCAGTGTACAGATATTCAATCTTGCGCCTCCATCTATCAACACACGTCTAACACGGGATTTATGAATAAGGACTTCAATATGGAGGGGTTGATTATGTGGATGTGTCAATGACTTATCATCCTCTTCAAAAAAGGAGAGGTAATGTGGCACTGAGATGTGATTGACCATCGCTTGGAACTTGTATATATCAATATATTTTGGAACATTAGCAGCATGTAGAGCTTGTTCTAGGATTTCCCTATGTACTATGGATATCTTGAGCAACTCAAAAATAGAAATTTTGGCAGAGGTTCATTGCAATTGGTCTACAAAGAAATATTTTGCTCTAGGAATAGTGACCATGTGTCTTTCTACTGGTTTAGGAATAGTTACAATAGGAACCTTGGATGTTGGTGTTGATGTCAATTTTTGAGGTCCTTTGATTGTAACCTATGCTTGGCTCTGTGTTACAGCATTTGAGCAGAATGAGACACCTTTGATTGTGACCACATTGATGGATTCGGTTTTAATGTCAAGCATATTGATCACATTGTCATTTCTGGAATAGGTTTAGTTTACCTCATTACTCTTCCCTTTAGATGTTTCTCCTTGATCATAATTAAGAAAGGGTTTGTTGAATGTTGTATGATCCTCATTGGTAGTGTGTCCATCCACCTTGATCTTACCTCCTTCAATGAGGTCTTGGATGACATGTTTAAGCTTGACGCAATTATTAGTCTTGTGTCCCTTGTTTTTTTGGAAGACACAATAGGAATTATCATCCCACCACCTGGGTTTGACCATTGGTTCCCACGGTTTAGATTCAGGAATTGTAAGAACTTTGTTATCCAACAGTGTTTTTAGAACAGTTCCAAGAGGCTATCCCAAAGGAGTGAATGTTCTATGAGGTTTTGAAGTCCATGATCGTCCTTTGTCATTATCATTGTTTCTTTTGGGTACGGGAGGTGTTACCTTAGCATCCTTGCTTGCTTTCATGCCATTAGTTAGATTGAATACCTCGGGTTTAGGATTAATGTTAAAGGTGTCAACCACTTCGTCATTAACAACATCATTTTTTTGTTTCCACCATTTAGGCTTGGAGTTGGAATTGTTTGATTTGTTTTCACCTTGAAGAGTGATCTCCCCTCTTTTGACCATGACTTCCTCAATACAGAGGGAATTTTTAATCATTTTTTCGAAGCTTGGAGAGTCTTGCATTTGTAAAGCATAGTTCAATTCAGGAACTAGATTATTAACAAATATCTCCATCTTCTCTGTTTTGGGAATGACCCTTGAATATCGTGCAACAATCTTAATCCATCTTTGTAGGAAGTGTGTAAATGACTCACCAGTTTTATGTTTGGCATTGCATAGGTCCATCATAGTCACATCATGTTGGGTGTTGTACGAGTAATGTTGGATGAACCGTTGGATCAACTCCTCGAATGTCTTAACCTTAGGGTTCAATTTTGAGAACCATTCCATGGTGTTTCCTCCTAGACTTCATGGAAATAGTCGCATGAGGTATGTGGGTTTGTGCATGTATTCTATGCTCAAAGTACATAATTCCCTTACATGGTCATGTAGATCAGTTTCTCCTATGTATTTGTCATACTTTGGCCTTTCCACGTTGGGGGAAATGGGACCATAGTGATAATCTTGTCAAAAGGAAATGGACAAATGGTGTCCAAAGACTATTGTGTTTTGGGTTTCTCCTCTTGTTTGAGGTTTGTGAGCTCTGTTTGCATTAAATTGAGTTGTTTGGTGAGAATTGATATAGGATTTGGTACCTCCTTTTCTTTGAGTTTCTCCACATCATAATCCTTCGGTAATTTAACAGTAATTTAACACCTGTAGATGCTAGATGAAGGAAGTATTTTTCTTTATTGTCATCAATTATCCATTCCAAAATCTTATGGAATCATTTACTCTGTTTGAGTTTTTCATATTCGTCTTTGGGGATCTCCCCTTCACTGTCTGATCCTAATGGGCCATGTTCAAATTTGGGTCCTTCCTGCTCATCTGTTTCTTTGGGATTTTGGTGTTTGCCATCATTATAATCCTCAAAAGCCTCACTCCATCTGTGAATGTCGCTATCCATTTGAGGGGAATCTAGATCAAGAAGGGAACTGCGAGATGTTTCTCCTAGAAAGTGTGTTGATTTAGGAGGTACTTCTAATCCTTTAGACGTGTACTTGTTGTGTCTTGTGTTAACCATGTGCGTATGTCTCAACTTTTGTCAACGTTTCCCAATAGTGTCAGGTAGACTCTTAAATCGTTCAAGTGAGAGTGTCTAGGTAGAAGTAACTGTTTGTTGTTTGGTGGATGTAAATGATTCCAGCGTCAGAGGGTTAGAATGCCCTGATAGTGAGCTAGGAACCAAGTTGTTGTAAAAAAAGTGGGTAGACCACATGTATTGAGACAGATTTCAAGAGTCCGACGGGACATGCAAGGTAAATGTCTGAAAAAAAATTTGATATAGCCACAGTGAGAGCAAAAGAAGCAATAAGGACAAAATATAGAGTCAAAAGGAAATCTAAAATAAACAATCTTCCTCTGAGAGGCAATGATGTAAGTTCCCACTGTTCAAATGTTGTTAGCTTTGTTTTGGAAGTGCGTGAAGTTTGAAGATCGCGTTTTGAGATTTTTCCAAGGAGTGAAAAACACATGTAGACCAAGGTTTGAATATTGTTCCTTGTTTGAAGGTGTTATCTTTTTAGTGATTTTGAAAGAACGTCAAACAAATTTGCATTGTTAGGAGGGTGAAACAAACACTCATATTTTTCCTATTCTCTAGGTGGAGGATGAAAATCTTTGCTCGTTGACTCAGGTACACACTCAAATGCTAATCAGAATACAGCCATCACCAAGCATGCAATGGCTCCAGTCATGATGTTGTATTAGCCAACTCCAAATGCAAGTGAGGGCACAATATGATGAGTGTCTTGGGGCAATTAATTTTTGCCTTGCACAAAGATTATCACCCTTTCGGGGATGAAGCAGGAATTCTTTCAGTTGAAGTTGTAGATTATTGGGCAATCCGTTTGAAACTGTCCCCCATAGAATTGCACAAGGCAAAATTTAGGCGTATAGCCCTATGAGTACCTGGATATATGTAGTCTCACAAGCAAGATTCAAGCGGCTCCGCTCTATATACACCCAAGCATGTTCAAGGAATGATGTCAAAATTCCAAGAACAAAACCAGCTCCGTCTTCTGAGGCTTTAGCCTATGAGGAAGCAATTATTTATAGTGAGTTGGAAGGGTTAGCGTAAAACCTGTCCTCACTTGGGTCATTCTTAGGATATGTTTTCCTCAACCGGCAGGCCCTCTACTATTTAAGTATATGTAACCAGGATTGGCGAGCTTTGGATGTCTGGATTTCTGATTCTTCCGAAGAAGAAGAGCATACTCTCCTAATCTAAACCATTTTCTCCCAAAACACGTAAAGAAAAGTTCACTCCCTCAATCTATGTTGAGATCAATTTAGTTTGTTCCTATTTAAGAAAAATAGGATGCTTGGAAAGGAAAGTTGCCTTGTTCAATTAGCCACAAAATTTAGTGAGTTGCTTGTCCAATTACTAATCCAAATTGAATTAAATTATTGAACTTGTTCTTTGATCCCACATATTTAGTGCTTTGATTGTCCAATTCCTGAATCCAAAAAGAAATTATACGATGTAGTTGTTCCTTGAACCGCAATATTTAGTGACTTTGTTTTGTTCATTTAATGATCCCAAATGAAATTAAACTGTGAGATTGCTTGTTTGTTTACCACCAAATTCCTTCATAAGTGTTAAACCAACGTCTAATTTTCTGATTTTCCTCAAGAGGAAAAGCGCATAATAATCTAGTTGACTTGACACATATTGAGAAAATGGTGTTTAAGTGTGAAAATTTTCAAAAAAGGGGGTTAGTACCAAAATCAGTCTAAAATCCCTGCAACCACACACGTTAGCATTGTCTTCTTATCTCCTTCTCAGAAACCTTCAAGCACTTAGTTAGTTTGTCAAAAAGTAGGATCACAATCACAAAAACAACCTTGTTAGCATGTTAGAAATCAAATTTGCAAATGTTAGAACCTTGCATTTCTGCCCCCTGGACGACAGACGATATTTCAGAAACCCAAAATGATAAAGCCCAAAAATGATAAAAGATTAACCCCAAATGATAAAACAAACCCAAGACGATATCCTTTTACATGAAATGATATTTCATACAAAAAAACACGAAAATGATTACCAGAAATGATGTTTAAGCCAAATTTTACCTTCTGGCAATGCAACAACAGACGATATTAAAACTCCTGGAAACGCTAAAAGAATGACCAAAAATGATAAGTTGCTCCCAAAAATGATATAATAATGACCTAAAATGATAAGTTGCTTCCCAAAAATGATAAGATGCTCCCAAAAATGATAAACTTCCTGTAAATCTCAAAAATGTTAAGGGCAGAGAGAAAAATTTGATGAAATTTTGAGCAATCTTGCCCCACGGTGGGTGCCAGAGATGTGTGTGTGATTTTGGTACCTGTTAAGAGACACAACACTTCAATAAATCATTGCATTAGTGAAAACAAAGGGGTTAGCCAACATAACAATCACTAAAATTGATCTATTGCTTCATATCTAGGAGGAGTATGAAAAATGACATAATAGCCCTTAGATTATGCATATTCCAGTGACAAATACAACTTAAGAACGAAAGATTCAAATGAAAATTAATCTAAATGATTCAAAAACATGCATGCTAGCTCTAGAAATGGAGATAATCACAAAATAACTAAGAAACAAGCTAGAAAGCACTATGAAAGTCCTTAAAAACATGAGCAATATGGGATTGCTTCTTCAATTCTCCAAATATGGGCAGCATAAGGATGCTTTCAACTTCTCAAAATTAGGAGCATTATAAAAATACATTAAAAGACTTCAAATTCAGGGCCATTTGAGCTCAAAATCCATCCTATTTATAGGAGAAATGGAGGAAGGGGAGAAGACTCTAGAAGGGCTTCCATTAATGAGGGTGTAAGACTCATTAATGAGGTATGGGTGGAAGGAATA
>MU225137.1:134337-216994 GCA_018584345.1 Thuja plicata
GAGAAATGGAGGAAGGGGAGAAGACTCTAGAAGGGCTTCCATTAATGAGGGTGTAAGACTCATTAATGAGGTATGGGTGGAAGGAATATGTAAGAGCCATTAATGCTTCATTTATGAAAGCATTAATAAGATATGGGTGAGGGTTTAAGAAGCATGGGTGAGGGTTTAGAGTCAAGCATGACAATGTGGACTTGAGGGAAGGAATCTTGAGATTCCCTGACTCTCTCAAGTGGGTGGATTTGTTAATCATTCCTTAATGGAATGTGACAACATTAAGGGTAGCTTAGGATTAGGATTAGGGGTTAAGGGATGTGATCAAGAAGATAGAGAAGATAGGAGAGAGAATGAGTGGAGGGGGGATTAGCTAATTAGGGTTAATTAACTAATTAAGAAGAATTAGGATGTGAGAAGGGGTTGGGATGAGTTTGAACTCATGGTTGGATATTTGAGATTGGTTAGGTTTGAAGGAATATTAATAAAATGAATTATTGTAATAACATATTCACTTAATAATAGGGATTTAATTAATCATCCAAGCTTTTGATTGCTTTGTAACAATTAATTAGGACTATAGCCAAATTGAATCAATTTAGGCTAGGGGATTGGTTTAGCACGTGATGAGGTATAAATGGGATTTCATTCATTCCCTTTAAATTAATTACCTTAGCCAGGTATGATTTGAATTGATTGAATTGATTTGACTTGGCTAAGATGCTTAATGTAAATTAGTGATTAGATCACTTAGGATCTTAAATCTGATTTGAAAGAATTATGCCAAGCAGTAACAGGGTCGTTTGGGCATAATTGGGGGTATGATCACACTTAGGGAAAATAGGGTCTATAGTTAGAACAGACCAAATTTAGGTGGTTACAAATGGTTGATATGATCAAGGAAATATTTGTAAATGTATTAGAATTTCATTATAAACATGACGTAAAGTGTCTTAAGTCATGAAATAAATAAAGACAATTTATAGTCTCATCACCAATACCAAAGCTTACCAACAAATCTGTTAGGAAGAAGAAAAATATATAAAGGTAACTTCTTCTCAATACAAATATTGAGACATGGGATCTCTTATCCTCTATCACAATAATATACCCCATAATTCTTTATAACCTTTCCAATGCAACTCATTAAGGAATTTCTGGTCCAAAAAAAAACTACAATTATTCACATCACACCAACTGCTCCAACTCCCACTAGTGGGATCTCAAGTGAATATAAATGATATCTCTTCCCTACACATATTTCGATTGGGGGACCTCCTACATCAATAAGCTAGTGAATTTTTTTGAAAAAATATGTGAATAGCTCAAAGTATCTAGAAGATTAAATAAAATTTATTTGGGATAAGTTTCATGGATACAAGGGGATCCCTCATAATCCTTTATAGTTCAAAATGTCATTAATTGATGAGGTCATACAAGATGGTCAGGTACATAACAAGAAAATGAATCAAAAAAATTTGTAGAACTACAAAAGAAAAGAATGCAAGAAGAAAGGAAATAGTATGTCATCACCCACTTTTCTTTTCAAGCCCACACTAGTACTCTAAAGAATACATAGGGATATATTAATACCCTCTATCAATTTTACTTGCAATGACCCATAATGAGAGATCCTTTTAAGGATCCTATGGATTAGTTGGAGGTACAGATACTTCAAGGGGTTATCATAAATCATGCTCTCCAAGACACGGATCGACAACCTTGGTTTCAAATTGAAACATTGCATGCACAATTCCAATAGGTACAAGACTAATAGAACCAAACAAAGCATAAATTTCCCTAGCTAATGGAAGTAGTAATTCTAAGGATATCCCATTTCAATAGAATTATTTAATAGGCCTAGAAGCTATTGCATGAGATCCAAATCCATAAAAATATTCAAGAAGAAAACTAACTTCTCACTCATATTCAAGTGCAAATTCATCATTTGCAAGAAGCCAAAATATAATGGGATAACACTTTTTCTAATATCAAGGAGATCTGCATGGATATTATTCCTACATAGTAGAGTTGGATTGAAGACAAGATAGTTTTTAAGGGGGGTGATGTTGGAAAGAAAGGAGAAGTGTAGGCATAGTCACTGAAGCTCCTACTATAGTTTGTTGCAAAGACCTTGTGTAGATTTTCATTGAAAATGTATCATCTAGAATAGGAATAGAATAGATGGGCTGCATTCTATCAGATAGATATGTGTATAAAAAAAAAATTAACAGAAAAGGAGAGAATAAGAAGAGATGGGATAGATAGGATAGAGATAATAAGGGAAATGTATATATGATAAAAAGATGTAATAAGGATATATGAGGACAAAATAAATGTCAATGACTAAAATTTTGATAATATTAATATATTGGAGTTCCATATAATATATTATATCTCATGGATGATCTATGCTTTAATATTATATCAACTATTTAAGTACTTTATCTAAATTAACTCCTTGCTCCCTTTATATAACTAAGTTTGGGGTACAATAAAACATATAGAAATTACTTGGGGTTCAAAACTATAATCTGTGTTCCCCATTTTTCTTTTTGGCATGCACCAAAAGACACACCCTCCTCCCCTTAAGTCACTCAATCATGAAGTCCCCCAAGAAAAAATAACATGGTACTTTATATTTAGTGTGGTTACAATTGTCACTAGCAAGAAACATTTAGTGGACTTAGCTTCAATGCTTTTACAAATCCTCAAGGAATGAGTATATGTTGAAAGTAAAATTTTTGCCAAATACCAAGACAAGTAAATAGTACCACTACAGAGTAGTGCAATCTATGAGAATCTATAAATTTTGGATAATCCTTGAATTAAAATGAAAAAATATCAACACCACTCTATGGAGTACAAAAAAAATAGCATAAGTGAAAAAATATTGCTTGAGAAAATGAAGTTGTGATCCTGAGATATCACTCTTTAGAGTTGGATTCAAAAATTCAGCCTATAATGGAGAGGTGTCAGAGTTTAAAAAATCCTCCTGCGACTAAATTTGGTGGAACTATCTCCAAATTCATAAAAATAACCTTCTAGAGAGATTCTCAAATAAATTTAGTCATTTGGTCAAATTTTGTGGACCTCTAAATAGTTTAGGCCTCCACCAAGTATAGACATTTCTAGCTAATTTCAAGAAGCCACCAAATATGGCAGTACCAACATAATTATTCACCAATTATGGTAATTCCATCAAAATAACCACCAAATTTATAGAAAATACCAGTCAAGGGGCATAAAAACTAAAAGCTTTCATATTTTAAATAGTTTTTAATTTTAGAAACAGTCAAAGGATCAAATAATAGGAGGGATGGGAGGCCACAATCACAACCCAAACCTCTATGGAGGATGCAAGGTTTGACTAGGAACCATTCTCTATTTTTTAAATTTTTTATTTAAAATAAAATTATCAAAAATTTAAACCTACGATTTAGCAATTTCTAAATATTGCTAATTTTCAAATGTGATTTAGGTAATTTATTTGTAAAAGTTGACAATTGTATAAAAATAACCATATAAACTTATTTTTAAAATGGTAAGCCTACAATTTAACATTTTTTTAATACTCCTTCTAGACAATATCTCTGTCAGCAGATGGAGAACCCCTTTTAGGCTTCCTCCACGGTGAGAATACTTGACTGCCAATTCCTGGAAGCTCTCGGAGGATTTTAATAATTTTGATAATTCCAAGAAGATAGTGAGAGCGGGCCATTTGGAAACCTCCTCTCTTTCCTTGGTGCAAACTCAATTTCGAAGATGCTACTAGAAATGGGCTGGATTTTGGTGGGGGTATCATTAGAAATCACAATGTCTTGCTCATTGTTGTTTATTTGGGTCATCTAAAGGACTCTACTAGAAACTAGGCTAAGGGTATGGTTGTTGGAAATAAGTTGAGTAACTGAGAGGGGAGGGGTGAATCAGTTACCACAAAAAAAAAAATCCAAGTCCCTTAGATGTCTTAATCAAACTTATCACCCTGCTCGGTTAATAAAAGATATTATGCTGTTACTCGGTTAACAAAGCAATCTTAAGATATTGAATGTGATTAAAGTGCAAAAATATAAAGCATAAATAAATTAATAGGTACACAGATGACACCAAGATTTAACGTGGAAACCCAATTTGGGAAAACCACCAATTTCAACTAGTTACTATTTTTCACTCTTTTGAAGTGAGCCATGTTAGGATCCAACCATGTTAAAGGTTACAAAACACATTTTTATATGTGACCCTATTAGAGGATTTAATCACCCTATTAGGAGTGGCCTTGTTAGAGGTCTTCAAACACTTCAATGTAGAAATGCCACCTTGTAAGAGGATTTATGAAATACTGTTAAGTCTACTCTGTTAAGTGATTTGGATCACTTCTACAATTGTTAGAGAGTAACAATGAGTTGACCTGATTGAAAGAAGCAACTAACTTTGTAGATTCAGATCTCTATTCTATTTTTAACTGGATCCTCACTGATCAAATATTCTTTTGCAGCTCGGCTTGAATACCCTTCCAAATCAATAATAAAACTCAAATCTGTCAACTGCAATTAACCAATTAAACATAAAGTGTAAACTGCTATCAGTCGGATGACACTAAATGCATAACTCAATTAACATTGTAATCCTTTGATGCCAACCATTACTCAGCTAAAACTAAACTTATTGTATTCCCCGAGAGAACTTGATTAATACAAAACTTCCTTCATTAAACGAATGAGATCGGTTAGTACAACAAATCACTTGGTTGATACTGGAGTCTTCTTCAATACCTGAGAGAGCTCGACATACACTGACTGTGCTCCGTTAGGTTTAAACATTTGTGTAACATCACTACATTTGTGTTTCATCAATGACAATACAAAATTCAATAATTGTCTTCAACAATCTCCCTCTTTGGCATTGATGGCAACGCAACATGTCATTATACAAAGAATTTTAGAGCAACATAAACAAGAATAAAAATTTGAATGTCCCTAGTTTCATTCTGATTCTCATCCAGAAAACTCCCTCTGTCTTCACAATCCCTGAAATATAGATGTATCCCTCTTACATCAATATCTATTTATGATAAAATTTCTCCCTCTGACATACTGATTTCTTTGGCATGACATCAATAATCTCTCCCTCTTTGACATCCAATGCCAAAGAATCCATCCAATGAAGTTGTAATGTACCTGATGTATTGATTCATATGCAATAAGATCTGACAATCTACATCAAATTGTTATATCTTCACTGTAGCTCGGTTGATGCATCACTAATCAATGCTTTAGTGAGCCTCAGTCAGGGGACTCATCCCTAGCTTTTCTCTAAGATGCAAGAATGCATCCTTAGGTAAATTTTTTGAGAATATGTATGCAATTTGTTCTTTAGTATTCACATATTCCAACCTTACTTTGTTGTCATGAGCCAATTCTCTCAAGAAATGATAACATATTGTAATATGCTTAATCTTAGTATGCATCACAGGGTTCTTTGAAATGTTAATAGCACTAGTTTTGTCACAATAGATAACAAATGGATCTTTTATTTTCTCCTTCATATCTGACAACAACTATTTGAACCATATGATATTTTAACAATTTACTGTTGCAACAACATACTCTGCCTTTTCTCTAGACTGAGAAATGCAATTATGTTTCTTGCTAGTCCAAGAGACTAACCTTTTTCCAAGAAAGAACGATCCACCACTGGTGCTCTTTCTGTCATCAACACTTCCTACCCAATCAGCATCAGTAAAAGTCTTCAAATAAAAGTTTCCTCCTTTCTTATACCATAATCCATAATCTTCAGTTCCCTTAAGATATCTTAGAATCCTTTTGATAGTCATCAAATGATTCTCTCTAGGATTAGCTAAAAACCTTGCAAAAATACCCACTGCTAATGCAATATTAGGCCTAGTGTGAACAACATATTGAAGTTTACCAATCATGGATCTGTAGGTAGTCTTATTTACCTCCTTTGAATCATCATCCTTAGACAACTTATGTCCAATAGACATAGGTGTCCCAACTGGTCTGGAATCTTTCATTCCAAATTTCTTCAGTATCTCTTTGATATATTTAGACTAAGTAATGTAGATACCATCCTTCATCTGATGAACTTGTAAACCAACAAAGAATTTTATTTCTCCAAACATAGACATCTCAAATTCCTTACTCATTACTTCAGAGAATGCTTTGCATAAATAATCATGTCTAGTGAATAGTATATCATCAACAAATATCTCTGTTAATAGTATCTTGTTATAAGGTCCTTCTTTGATGTACAAGCTACTATTGTCATTATTTCTCTAAAATCCAATACTTACCAGGTAACCATGCAGACTTTCATACCAAGCTCTAGGAGCTTGCTTTAGTCCATACAAAGCTTTTTTTAATTTGCAAATGATATTCTTTTTGTTAGGATCAACAAAACCTTCATGTTTCTCAATATAGACTTCCTCTTCCAGAATTCCATTCAAGAATGCATATTTTACATCCATTTGGTATACCTTGAATCCTTTATGTGCTGCATATACTAGAAGAGTTCTAACTCCTTCAAGTCTTGCAACAAGAGAAAAAGTTTCTCCATAATCAATACCCTCTTCTTAAGCATATCCTTTACACACTGATCTTGCCTTGTTTCTAGAAACTTCACCTTTTTCATTCAACTTGTTTCTAAAAACCCACTTAGTACCAATCACATTCTTGTCTTTTGGTCTAGGCACAAGAGTCCAAGTCTTGTTCTTTTCTATCTGCTCAATCTCTTCATTCATGGATTCTATCCAAATTTCATCATTCAAAGCATATTTAATGGATCTACGTTCAATTTCACTAAGAAAACATGTACCTTTAAGTGTGTTGCTTGTCATTATACCTTCTGTCTTATCTCCAATTATTTTCTTAGGTGCATGATTCCTTCTGACATATTTGGCAAGTACAGGTTTCTTCTTATTTGATTCTGGGCTTGCTTCACTTGGTTCACCATGCTCAAACATTTTGTTCTCCTGTTCTGACCAAGACTCGATTGCCTCTGTCTGAGACTCAGTTTCCTCTATCTGTGACTCAGTTGCAACTATTAGCAGCTTGTATTGCATTGGTTGTAACAAAGTTTTTGCTGATGAATTCAGTGGTTGGCATGATTTTTGTCCAATCACCATTTCTTGTGTCTTAGGTATAGTATCAGGTTCATAATACATAAAGTTCCTCTAGTCCTTAGTCTCTTTACCACTCTGTTCTTCACTTCTCTCTACAAACTCATCAATCTTTACATATACACTTTCTATGACTTTATGAGTAGCAAGATTCAAACATTTATATGCTTTGATTTTATAGGAGTAGCCTAGGAATATGCCTTCATCACCTTTTACATCAAATTTTCCATTTCTTTCTTCCTTCAAGATGTAACATTTACTTCCAAATACTTTGAAATAACAAACATTCATCTTATAGCCATACCATAATTCAAAGGGTGTCTAATTAGTACCTTTCTTCAGTTGAACTCTATTCAAGGTGTGAACTGCAGTGCTAATAGCTTCCTTCCAGTATTTGGTTGCAACATTCTTTTCAATCATCAAGGTCCTTGCACAATCCATAATAGATTTTTTTCTTCTTTCTGCTATTCCATTTTGTTGTGGTGTACCAGGGGTAGATACTTGTCTCTTGATTCCTCTTTCATTGCATAATCCATTGAACTCATTAGATATGAATTCACCTCCTCTATCAGATCTTAGGAACTTTAGTTTCATTCATGTTTCCTTCTCAACTCTGGCAAGGTACCACTTAAACTTCTGAAAAGATTCTAATTTTTCTTTGAGAAACATAACAGTCATCATTCTGGAATGATCATCAACAAATAGAATGAAATACTTATCTCTAGTGTAACTTTTTGTTCCAATTGGTCCACATAGATCAGTATGCACTAACTCCAAGACTTCTTCAATATTGTAATTGTTGCTCTTGAAACTAGTTTTTCCCATCTTCCCAATTTGACATTGTTTGCACATTGCCAATTGAGGTTTATTCAAAAAAGGAATACCTCTTACTCTTCTCTCTTGCTTATGTTGACCAGGCTATCAAAATTCACATGACACAATATTTTATGTCATAACCAACTTTCTTATACTTGTGCAATAAAACAAGAACTTTCAGTGAGATCAAGATAGAATAGATTACCTTTTGTTTGCTTGCCAGTTCCAACTAGGTTTCCCTTACCATCCAGGAGCTTGGCCTTACCATTCATGAATTCTACCTTGAAACCAATGTTATTTAGTTGTGGCACACTAAGTAGACTACGCCTTAGTCCTTCAACCCAATAAGCATTATCACATTCGATTCCTTCAGTTAGAGAAAGACAACCTTTACCTTTCACATAGCAAGGTTCATTATTCCCAAATCTGACACACCCACCATCATAGTGCTCAAGATGTTCAAATTTTGTTTTATCACCACTCATGTGGTGAGAACAACCACTATCAATTATCCAAGTGTCATTAACATGAGAGAAAAGTAGAGTCTTTATATTTTCTTCATTATCTAACTCATCCTTAATAGCAATGCAAACCATTTCATCTTCATCTTCATCACTGTTAGAATATTTTGCAATATAAAAAGATTTATTACCTTTGTCCTTGTAGCTTTTGTGACTTTTGAAATCTTTCTTTCCTTTGCACTTGTTGAACTTTTCCTCATCCTTGTCTTATTTTTTTGGACACTTAATAGCAATGTGGCCAGCCTTGTCACATGAAAATAAAATCAATGGTATTCTTCCTTTGTACTTTCCTTTTCCTTTGGAAGCTCTCTTTGCAAGTAGTGCTTCAATGATTTCTAGATCTTCATCATCACTATCATTGTCAATATGTTTTCCTTTTGAGTTTCTATCCATGTTACCAAGGCTTAATTTGGCTTTGAATGCAGACTCAAAATTGCTAGGATTAGGGGAATAATTGTCAAAATTCTATAGCTCAAAAGTTTTTAGCCTTCCAATCAATGCATCTAGAGTTATATCATTACTATACCTCGTCTCATGCATAGTTGAAAATCTAATTGCATAGATAGGAAGTAAAGTTCTCAATACCTTACTGTTAGTGAACAAATTTTTCTTCCAAGAAAACACTTACAAATTGACCCTAAAATGCCAAGACAAGAAGACTCAATCAACACTAACAGTTAGGTCACTTCACTATTGAAAAGCATAAGCGCCCTCTGAATTATCTGGGTACAGCTCCCTGTGCAAGATTTACAATGAATTATCCAACTTACAAACATAGATGCTTTAAACACGAAAGCATAAAAAGGAAACTTGACATCTATGCATAGCTATGACATAGATGCTGATATTACACTGATAAAGCGGACAGAGAGAAAGAGAAGACAAAAATAAAATAGTAGATTGCACAAAGTCAATCTCTCGAACCTTTCAATTGCAAGAAAAAGATTATTAAATTATATATTTGACCTTTAGGAGCATAGTTACATAAAAACTCAAAGTCTTTCATGATAACAAAACTATGAACAGAAAAGTACCAAAGATAATTAAATAGACTCAAAGTTCCATTTAAATTGAGAAATAATGTTGGAACACAAAGTTTCATATCACATTTTCCTCACTCCTTCAATACTCAGCCATAGTTACAAAGAAAAAAACTGGCTGAACACAAACTCCTAAAAAACAAATGCATTAACTTCCCCTCTTCTCTTATAATGAAATTCAGAAAATCATTCCCCTATCCTTCTTTTATTTCTAGCACAAAATTCCCTTTAGCACCAAGTCTCCCAATAAAGCCGACACTAGAACCCCTTTTTCACTCTCTGTCTTTCCATTTTATCTTTTTCTTCTACCTCCGATAAGTTCTTTTTTAGTTATAAAAACTAATTTTTTGGAACATTAGTTCTTCTCATGTCCTTGGACTCTAATGTTTTACAAACATTAAAATTATGGAATGATCCTCGGGAAAATGTGGTTTAGTTTTAATAACTGAATTTTGAGTACTTTTAACCTTAATATCTCAAACCATTTTCACCTTTAATATCTCATGAGAGCCTTCATATTTAATCATTCCCTAATGAATTGTTAACATTCATCCCAATAATAAGATATTATGTGGCATTAGGGATGCATTCTTCATGCCAAGTGACTACCATATGTCATACCCTCCTAATTTTACGGCCACCATGGACATATGGCTCAATGAAGGTATTTGGGACTTGATACATCCTTACTAGACTTTCCCACAATGATGAAATATATACCTATTCTAAGTCTCTCTGTGTGTCGATACATTCGGTCTTGCCCGTTGCCTCTATTCTCATTATTTGCTCCTAATTTGCATCTCGATGACTTCTCCAGCTGGATCTTTCTGAACTATTAGTGGCTCCTTCATATATCTTCTCATTGCAAGTGTCTAATTTCTTAAGCTATGAATCTGCTATGGAACATCTACATGGCTATGTCTATATGCATTGTGATCGATTCACTTCCACACAAAGGCCCGATGCTTATTCAAGATGCATGATTATCCCACTCGGATTTATCTGTTGCCAATAATGGGATAAGTCTTCTTCATTGATTCAAACCTGTGAATTTGATGCTTTTTCATTGTTCTTATAGTTTAATACATTGCATTGAGAGGCCCAAATCTGACAGTGAAGAATGCATCGCAATATCTTTATTGAAGTCTCAGAGGAATGTATTCAATAAAGAGATTGTGCATGATACGCTTGCCATCCTCCATTATGTCGAATGATCCTTGTGCTTATTATTGACATCACTACTTCATATAATAGATGATAAACCATGAACATGTCTGCACATGGGAACTTGACCTTGGGTGTGAAGCTTTCCTTCTATGTACAAAGACATTCTGTTGAACAGACCACTTGCCTCGACCATCGCAATTATGCTTCACTAAACTGGACATGTTTGTTCATAGAAGCCTCATGCAAACCTGATCCTTTTAAATGTGCATTATGGATCAATTGAAGTCAAGAATACTCCATCTATATGATGGGAGACCCCAGTGTTCTTCGTGAACTATTAGATAGCAATATGTATATGACATAGTTGTCGATGCATAAGAACTTGGAATGATAACAGAACACGAGCTCAAAAAATTTTGTCAATAACCCAATAATTCCTATTGGGAGATTTAGCACCAAGTTCATGAAGTATTGGCATTCCTTAAGTGGTTTATTCCTTTTCAACTGATTTTTTCCTTTGCTTGCATCGGCTAGGAGACTGTAGCCATGACAGGTTCAAGATCTCGTATCCATATAGTTTGTAGGAATCGACAGTTGTATTGGCCGATTAGATCATGGGATGACATGTGAAGTTCCTTCCTTTGGCCCAATTAACATGGACTGGTTCAGTCAGGGTGAGTTGGAATAAGACCAAACCCCTTCATACACATATCCCTTATTTGGGCATATATATGGAATATCCTGCAAGCATCAAAACATCATCTATATGGACTGTTGAAGATCTGCTACAATAGCAAGTCAGGATTGGATATACTGATCATAAAATGAGACGCTTATTGGTATATTCAAATACCAACATAATTATTGGTCATATTTTGAGTATTAGGGTCTTTGTAGATTGAAATACCTTGTTGGTGCTTTAAACTCTCATATAGATCAATTTGGAATACATGGGGTCTATTTGGATTTCTTAACACTGGAAACATGCCCTTTTAATGTTATATCCTTACTGGCAATCTGATCCTTCAAATTGTACTATTGAACCTAGCCTTGAAAGATTTAACCTTCTACACTGATGGACTTATATATTTGAACCGACAACTTGTGTTCTTGGAACTAAACTTTTGAAATGAAATCACCAGACATCCCACAATACTGAATTCATCAAACCATATTGAACTACCTTGAACCAGTTGAACCATATTGAACTCGGTTCAAACAATGATTAATATGAGAAAAATAACATTTTTAAATGTTAAAAATGGGGTCTAACATTGGCTCTACAGGGGGACTGAATTTCACGTGGAAAGCAGAGAACTCCAGCAATCTCTGGGTAAAAGACAAGCGTCTTAGAAACTATTAAGCAATAGAGTCAAGAAGAAACTCGACATAGGGAGCTTCTTGCAGAGAGGGTGGAGGGGAGAAGGGATAAACTCACAAGCCAAAACTAAAACAAGGAAAGATAAAACAACAAATTGTTGGTGGGACTCTTGTGACCAGGTCCACCAACAAATGTAAGTTGTCACTGGGTACCGGGGTACCGGCCAACTTCGCCTATAAAGGTTGTCCGAGGAAATGAGATTCCCTGGGCCTCCAAGCACGTGAGAGTCAGGTCTCGACAGTGCAGGGCTCGGTTGGGAGATGTGACTATTTTCAAGGGGAATATTTGGTTATCTTCAACTCATTCTCTCTGGGGATTCAAGTAGGTGAGGTTTCTCCAAGCATGCTTACACTTAACAAATAAATCAAAAAAGATCCTGCAGGGCTAGAAATATTTCATCTACCTATAGTTATGCCGAACATTCAAAACATCAATACTCTAACACACTATACTAAATACCGAAGAAACATACAACCATCAGTTTATATTTCATCAGTAGCAAAGGAAAGGAGGTCGTTAATCTACTTTAAGTGTTAAACTAAAGGACATGAAGAACACAGAGCATAAAATACCGTCAACCCAGAAGACAGAATGCCAACAACATCATTGCAAGAACTCTCCCTTCTTCATTAACATTTATGGTAGCAAGCACTGGTGCATGGTACAATGGTGGCTCCAAGGGAGCATCTAACTACTGAAAGCTTAAACTATGGAGCATTGAGCTCTGCAACTGAGGAATGGAAAACTGTTGTTCTATTACTATAGACTGCAAAATCATCAATTTTTCTGAACCTTCGAATGACGTCAGACTTACTATTTATAAACATACACATTTAACCCTAACCCTAACTTATGTTACACTGTATAATAAAATATATTATCTGGTGGCCAGTACTACCTGCACCACTCTACAAAATACCTAGAGACGGAATAGGCCTGTCATGTCAAAAGAAAAAGACAAGAGAAGTGGAGTGGAAGAATCAGCCTCGAGAAGAGAGCTGAGAAAGAAAAAGAAGAAATTTGATCCCTCGAGGATCAAGGCTACATGCCTCATAAATGGGAAAAGTGGCACCCTGTCTCCGATGTGCCAAGTGTAACATTAAAGCGGTGCCTCGAGAAGACCATCTGTCAGAAACCTCCCGTTGAGCTGACGTGTCTTGTAGCGATTACCTGCCTTCTGACACCCTTTATTAAATGCCTTGAAAGTGACCGGTCAGCCTTGGGGACCGGGACACAGGTCACTAAAAGAATACAAAATGTAGGATCTGGGACTCCGGGATCTGGGAACTTACGTTCCAAAAGAATAAAAAATATAAAACACTTAAGCTTTCTCCGGTCCCCGGAGAAACTTTATTGTTTCTTACTGTCATTGAAGGTTTGGAGGAGATGATAAATTCCATCTTCATCGATGTCTTTAAGGCCAGCCTTCCAGTACTTGGCCACTTCAATCTGTTCCCCCAGGTCCAGAACATTTCCCTTGAATTCATCGGCCATCTTTGCTGCATCATGACCACTCAGTATCATGTGAGTTATTCGTGGCATTTGAGCTCCATATATTCCCTCCGAGGATTGATACCTTGACTCCATTAACTCATCAAAATTTCCCAAAACATATTCTTCCAGCGTGCATGTGTCAGTGCTAAATGGATCAGCTCCGGAGACCTTCGAAACAAAAGACTTGTATAAATTGAAAGAATATTGTACTGCATTGACCTTATCCCGCAGAGTCCCCACCAGTTGCTTGATTACCCCCAATGTGAGGTCAAGTTTGGAGTGTTGGATCCTCTCAAAATTAGATGACTCTTCCCCCAAGATCCCGGACTCAGAAACAATCTCCTCTCCGAGGCCGATGAGTTATTCTAACTCAACCTTCCATGCCTCATAATTATCGATGTCCCCCTCCCATATACTGATGGTGGTTTCAGCCTGATGTAATATGTGGCAGGCCGCATATAGATCCAGGAGGGTGGACACCAGGAAATGCTAGACGTTTCCCAACTGCAAGGTAACCCATTCATCAATCGCTTGGGCCTTTTTCTTCATCGCCCATAATGAGTCTATATCACTTTGTAGAAGCGGTTCATCTGACGTAGAGGCCCCTGAAGGAATAACGCTAATGGGTCAGGCCAGCTTAGTGAGAAACCACATGAGGTTTGTATTTTTCTCTTTTTCTACCTTGAACTTTTGAGCCTCTTTTTCATAGAAAGCCTCCACTGCCTTGGTTGCTTCTTTCAACAGGTCCAATTCACCCTGTTTTCCTCTCTTCCCCAGCGACACTTCTGTGACATTATAATCTTCAGCCTCGGCCGTTGCCTCGTATGCATCTGGGGAAGGTGTCATGATTACTATGACTATTTCTCTACCCAGCTTGGTCAGAAGGGTGTGAACTGTCTGGGCTTTCTTAGCTTTAGGCAGGTTCTGCGCTTGAGCCATCATCTCCACCAAAGAAACATGGGCTTTGGGTGTTGATGGGGGGCCTTTCTCTTCTGAGATTCTACCAACCACTGTGGCGGGTAGGGTGGCTTTATATCCAAAACCTATTCCTATAAATTCTCCCCAATATTCTATTGTGCTCCCTCAGTAATATGAGTCTCTTCCAGCTCCTTCCCTATGTTTCCTGACTCACCAGCGATGTTTGCTTCGGTGGTACCTGTATCTTTTTCCCTACCATCTGTATCTTTAGTAATATTCGAGTCCTCGTTGGTTTCCCTGGGGTTTTCTTCTTCTTCGTATTCATGTTCTTCCTCAGCCTCTATTGCTGGGGTGTCTTCTTCCATTGGTACATCCTCTGGTAGTGGGGGAGGCAACGGGCCAAGATTCAGTGTTTGGGCCGCAGCGATTACCTCCCCAAATGTTGCCTTTGGGAGTGGCGTCTGGAACATGGTGGTTGGGGTTACGGTTGTTCCTGAGGGTCTAGCTTCCCTAGCCGATGCCATTTGTTCACTTTTCTTTTGTTGGTCTAATACTCCTATATCCTGTATTTTTGGGACTTCGGAGGCAATCTCTTGCTCTGTCTCTTTTTCTTCTTCCATCTGTTCCTCCTGCTCCTATGTAGGTTCCTATTCTAGAGCTTCCTCCTACTCTAGGATTTCAGCATCTGGCTGCTCAATGTCTCCCTGCAAATTCCCAAACTTGTCAGTTCTAAAAACATCATCAAATACATCCTGAGGGGGAGGATTTGTCAGGACATGAGTGGGCTCTGGTTCCTTTTCCAACTCTAGAGAGTCGGAAGAAACAATTTCTACTTGTGGGATCTGAGGCATCCCTAGCTCTGGTTCTGCCTTTAGCTTTGGATTAAGCCTTTTCTTCCGCCTAGTGACCAAAGGAGGCCCCGCATCCCATAGGGCTGCCTACTCCTCTTCCAGATCCACTCCTGTCGCTTTGACCATTAGTGCTGCTAGTGAAGGGGAAGAAGGAGGACGGACAGGTCTGGTCATGAGCACCAGAGTAGCCAACCGTGTGATTAATTTCTCCCTCATCTGCTGGGAGGCCACTATTGATTACTTCAGTTGCTCTTTTATGGGGGTCTCCTACAGAGTTGGAGTCTCCATTATTCTTTTTTCCCTATCTTCCCCCTGTGAAGAAGTTTCGGCCCCGGGGGTCAACTTTGGTACTGGCTGGGCAGCCCTGCGGGTACTCCCAGGGCATACTCTTTTAAAGTATATGTGGCTACACTCAACCATGTTGCAGGTAAATTCCTTAATGGTGGGCCCCTCTTGGGCATTCCATTCCATCGGTGGGAGGGCCAACTTATCAATCCCCTTTGCCTTGTACTGGGGGTCTATTGTGGATCCGGCATCTAAGGAGTCATCATGAAATTTTTGGCGCTTCAACCTTTCCATCATCCCCATGGTCATCCAGATGTAATGCTAGCTCCGGACTTCAGCGTCATCCTAGAAATCTTCCTAGAAGTCCTCCATGTGATATTGGTGGGGCTCTGATGCCCGGGGAAGTGCCAGTGCAATTTTGCCATGCGGATCAAAGTTCTTCCACGCTAGATAGAATTCTGCCAAGTTCAAGCTCTTGAGTTCATTGTCTGCCTCCTTCGCTACGGCCAGACTACACGAGTAATTCCCACAAGTGATTGGGAATGGAATATTTGTCACCTTCTTTAAGGTGTATAATGTGTGCAACTCCATCATTTGTCTGTAATACTCCAAAAGAACTATCTTGTTCCCACAATGTTTGGGCAACAAGTAAGGTGTCCGGGAGAAGCCGGTTACCCTTATATATGTATGCTGTTGGAATTGTATGTAATAATGGCCATAACTTCTGACCATATCCATTACCTCCATGGAGAGGCGGTATCCTGCATCCTGGGTAGGCGTGACCAGGTTGTAGTAGATGAAGGCATCGTTCACCCGACAGAAATTGGGGAAACTAGCCTCTGATTGGATTTGTGGGAAATAATCCCAGGGAGCCTTCTGACCTGAGCCGATCCTGAGTACACTTGATGTGAGTAACCTATTAGTGGCAGTTCATTGTTGCGCTAGGGCCCAGAGAACATAAGAAGTCATATTAAACTTGCGCTTTTGGGCCACCTGAAGGAACTGAGAATCCACATGGCTAGAAATAATGGCGGCCCAATCAAAGTACTCCCCGTCGGTGGTGATGCCAAGTAAAAAGTAGTACATCCACCCTATGAATTATCAGGGATGGGGTTGACCGAAGAACCAGCATAGTGCTATCATCCCCATTTGGATGCTTTCTTTAAACTCAGATCGGGGGATCTCTAGCTTCATTTTCTTGGGGCCCCTCTTCGAAGTCTTGAGCCAATGGTTATTCATGTATTGTTGGGCTGCGACCTCCAGCTACTGAAATTGAGCTAAGGCATCAGTTCTAGTAATGACAGTTGGGTTGTCAAACTGAGGGATCCCCAACCCTACCCAAAAAGTTGTGGCATCGAGAGACACTATGGGGGTGGGATATCCGGTCAATTCTGGGGCTGCAAGCATGACAGCCCAAACGGAAGAGTTGTAATGTGCTGCAAGTGTGAGAATCAACTCTTGGCCGACATTCTGACACTGGTGTTGGTAATTAATTAAACTTTGGAATCAATCTTTGATCCCATGATGGCATTGTCCTTTACGTGCTTCATGCTGAGAGGCAATTTTTCTAAGGCCCTCTCCATTTTAGATCTGATGGATGCCCTGGTGACCGCCGTGGAAGGAAGTTCTGGACTTCCGAGTGGTGAAGATGCAGAAGCCTCAGACATTTTTAAGGTATGTTGTTCTAGAAACCTACAAGGCAAGGTGACCATCAGAATTCATGAATAAATATTATTCTAGGATCTGGATATCTTACCACCGAGGCACGTCTTTTCCCTGAAGTTAGTTGAAGTCCAAAATCTCAAAAAGCATATATATAATGCAAACTTTGACAATTAACCAATATCCGGGCCTGGGGTCTCAACATACCTGATGAAAGCAAGATGTGGGTTGGGTGAGGGTGAAAGGAAGATGTGCGTGAAAAGCGAGCTGTCAAGCCTACGTCATCGTCACATGGCTATGCAATAAATGGAGAGTTATGGTGACGGTGGCGCCAACTGTTTGAACGCGTGAAAAGAGGATGCCACTTGGACTGTCTTGAATGTATATGTGGGACATAAATTGATCATTAAGGCTGGTTTATGGAGGAGAGAGAAAACCACCTGGTTGAAACTGGCCTAGAGCTTAGCTTCAACCAGGTGGTAATCTGCCCTGAATGAGCTCGCAAATGTGGATGAAAAGTAGATAGAGCACAACGAGCTCGACATGAGACTGGATGAATGCACAAAAAATATACATCTATACATAGCAGAGCCAAAAGGTATACACATGGAAAATGAATGGATGTACACTAAATACACTGAATATACATGATTAACAACAGAACGCAGAGCAGCTATTTACACAAAACTAGAAAATGCACAAGCATATACAATATCTACAATACATATACAATGTTTTACATCACACAAAGGGCAAACAACCCTCTGGCAGAGCCAACCTACCAACGAGTGGCAAACCAGATGAAGGACACAGAACAAAAATGAAAACAAAACGAAGCAAAAACACCAACAAAACACAAAAAGCCAAAAAATGAAGGAAAGAAACCAGACACTGACCTAAAAAACTGAAGGAAGCAAGGAAGGCAAGGCACTGCAAATACTCTTCAATAGCTTCCACCTTCAACTGGTCACCAATCAACACCAGAAACCAACCATAATTACTCTAAACAACTCAGAATTACTTCACACTTAATTTCGCTCAAATCGCTCTGAAATCACTTAAGTGTTTTTTATCGCGGAAACTGTGAAAATGACAGGTGAGTCCTATTTATACCCAAGGTGAAAAATAAGTTACCTTTCCCTCTGCAAAATCTGAAACAGGCAAACCTCCAGACTCTGGGCCCGGGGATTCTATGCAACCATACCCTCTTACGAAAAGAAGAAATCGTGGCAAAGAATCCTGGAGTCTGGAGTCCGGTTCCTAGACAAGGAACGACTGACTCCGGGACCAGGTCGCGGAGACACACGGGACATAAAAAAAAAGAAAAACCAACACCGCGGGAAAGAAAACCTGAAGAAGGAAAACAAAGAAACAAAGGAAAGAGAAAGGCAAGAGCCAAAAGCATAAAACAAAAGGGGGGACCCAACATTTTGCACACAAAATGTAGGGACGGGGATGCAAGGCATAACAAATCCTGACTATCTGGGATGAATGCCTTAGTGCATTCGAGAACTATAGAATCTTTGGTTAGTAAAATTGGAACAAATTGTTACTCGAAGCATCTTACTTGCAAAGAGTAACATGTCTAAGAAAATCTGGCCATACACGATTTAGTCCATGACCTTTTCATCAATGGTGAAGTTTATGCTTTGGAAGGAAATCAAGTCAATGACCTTTGGGAGAAGCAGAGAGGAGGAACTAAGTATATTAAACCCCAAATTCATCAAAACCATTCATTTCTCATGGATATCAGAGTTTTGACCATTTCTTTTTCTTTCTTATTTCTGGGTAGGAGGGCGGCACTTCTTTCACCATCAAGCTTAAGCTTAGCTAAATTTAATGGCAGTACTTCTTTCACCCTTCCACCTCTCTTAATATGCTAATCAGGGCAGGAAAACTCTAGATCTGAAAAGAACCTTTAAAAGTTCAGACATGGGTCAACCAACTAGTGCAACCGATCTACCCTCAATGTGTCTGATTACTTCTTCCTTACTTTTTATTTCACTGACTACCAGATTTCTAGAGATAAATCTGATGAAGATTACTCATAATGTACTACCAAACTTGCAAATAACTCCAGAGACCAGACAGATTCCATCATGTTAACAATAGATTCCTAAGTTCACCGCCATGTTAAAGACAACATCCCAAAGACCAGATATTATGCGAAGCATACCAATCCTTACAAGAGGGAGAGAAAAATGCCAGGACCCAAAAAGGAAGATAAGAAAAACAAAAGAAAAGGGGCAGTCCCGGAGGATGGCCAGCAAGACTATTTACAAGGCAAGGTACCTCCCAACGAGGCACCGAGAAAGAAACATTTACAAGCAAGGAAATTTACATAAAATACAACTTTGGGCAAACCAACCTCATTCGAAATAATGTTTGAGAAACTGTCCATTGACGGGCAATGGGATAGGTTCTCTAGTCATGGTATTAAGGTGGTAGGTATTTTCCCCATAGATCTCTGAGATTAGGTATGGTCTGAGCTAGAGTCGTTGGAACTTGGTGTGCTTTCCTTTCTTTTCCTGGGCCTTGTCCCACAGCAAGACCAAGTCTGAAATCTGAAAGGCCTTGTATTGGGCTCTTCAATTAAACCATCTTTTTACCATTGCTTGGTGACACGCAAAATTTTTAAGGGTTGTGTCTCATTGTTCTTCCATCTGCATCAAATTCAAAATCTGAACCTCCACAATATTATCCTGGTTGCTGAATTCCTGCATAAACTATAAAACTGGGATCTGTAAGTTGATTGGGAACACTAGGTTCTGGCCATAAACTAGATGGAATGGGGATGTTCCCAAGGTGGCCTTAATTCCAATGCAATCCACCCAGAGGGTGAATCTCAGCTTTGGTGCCAATCCTGGGGGTTTTGTTCTAGCAGGTGTTTGATCACTTCAAGTAAATTTGTGTTCGTTGATTCAGCAACACCGTTCCCCTGGGGGTAATAGTTGCTGGAAAAATTCAGAGTGATCTTCTGGTTATAGGTCCATTCAAGTAGTTGCACTGTAGAAAACGTCAGACCATTATCACATACTATAGCGAAGGGCATCCTGAATCTTGTGAAGATGTTTTCTTCTAGGAATTTGATAACTACGTCTGCCATGCTATTTTTGCAAGGTATAGCTTCAGACTACTGGGTGCAGTAATCAGTTGTGGTTAAGATATATCAGTGGTTGGCAGACAAGTTGGGGTTGATTTCCCTGATAAATTAAAATTCCCATTGGGTGAAAGGCCTAGCCTCAAAGATTGGTTATAAAGGCATAGCCAGGTTACGCTCACAATGTGTTGCGGTCTGACAAGTATGGCACTTTCGAATGTGAGTGTAAACATCTTTAAATATGCAGGGCCAATAATATCCAGCCCAGAGGATCTGATGGGTAGTGGCGTTGGCTGAGCCATGCCCAATTCCAAATTCCTCATGGAATTCTTTGATCATTTTCGCAGCTTTGTCCCTGTCAATGCACTGAAGGTACACTCCCTCATAGTTCCTGCGGTAAAGCGTAGAGTTTTTGATCATGAAGTGAGAAATTTTCATCTAAAGGGCATGGCATTTGTTGGGAGGTAACCCCTCTAGGCATCTATTGTTTAATAATAAGTACACCAGATTAGTGTACCATGGGTCTCGAGTGATAGACTCCACTATGTAAGTTTGACATTCTATGTGGGGAGTCTCTCTCTGCCATCGCTCAACTCAGTCCCTGGCCTCGGACTATCTTCATGGGTTGCATTTCCAAGTCATACTCCTGGAGTATGGCCATCCATTTCCCCCATCTTTCACCCAGTTCACTCTGCATCAACAGAGATTTCACAGCCTGGTTCGCGATGATAGCATGCACCTTACTCCAGAGAATATAATGCCAAAAAAAATTCACAGCGCGAACAAGAGAAAAGGCCTACTTTTCTAATGATGAATACCAGAATTCAGTGTTCTTAAAGGGGGAGCTCATAAAAGCTATTGGTAATTCTTCCCCCTTGACCTTTTGGCTCAATACGGCCATGGCAGAATGTGGCGAAGCGAAGGAGTAAATGTAAAATAGGAGGGAGTAGTCTGGACTAGCCAGGACAGGTGCCTCCATTATCATTTGTTTAATTTGGGAAAATGCCCACTTTGCTTTAGGACTCCACTCAATTTTGGTATCTTTTTTCATCATTTCATTGAGTGGTTTGACTATCATGGCAAATCCAGTGATGAACCGCTGGACAAAGTTGATCTTTCTGAAGAAAGATTGCATCTCCTTCTTGCTACCAGGCATTTGTAAATTTAGCAGCACTTCAACTCTCTCAGGGTCAATGGATATACCCTTCTCAGAGATGATATGCCTGAGCAACTTCCCTTTAGTGACCCCGAATATGCCCTTCTTGGGGTTGAGGGATATTCTGTACCGGTGACATCTCTCACAGATCTGGGTGAGGTGGGCGGAATGGTCACGCCTGTCCTGGGAAAAGACGGTCAAATCATCCATGTAGATGATCATGCACCAATTCACAAGGCCCTCAAACACAATGTCCATAGCCTTTTGAAATGTGGCCCCTGCATTAATCAAGCCAAAGGGCATCCTCCGATATGGAAACATTCCCCACTTGGTGGTGAACGTCATTTTATCTCTATCTTCATATTTAACCATGACTTGGTTGTATCCAGAGTATCTGTCCAAGAAAGAAATCATATGTGACCCATTCACTAACTGCAACACCTCATCCAATGAGGGGAGAGGGTGATTATCCTTCTTGGAGGCTCTATTCAAATTTCATAAATCCACGTAGAGGTGAATTTCACCGCTCTTTTTTCTAACAGGGACCAGATTGGAAACCCACGTAGTATACCAGATTGGAAAGATTATCCGAGTTGATAGCAGTTTTTCCACCTCTTAACAAATCAGAGGCTCGATCAGCAGGTTGATCGGTCGTTTCTTTTGCTAAAAAGTCTTAGCATCAGGTTTTAGGGGGATAGTATGAGTCATAATGGATGTCATATATTTTCAAATCCACATACCCCCATGTGATCACGTCTATGTATTCTCAGAGAACCGTGAGAATATTCTCCTTCTCCTCAAGGGAGAAGAAGGTACCAATGTGTATCATCTTTTCTTCACCAAGCTGGACGATGTTTACTTTCTCGTATTTTCCTCCCTCAGAGGAGGATGACATCTTTTCCTGGCCCTGAGGGTCTGAATCAAAGATACGTTCAAGCACAACCATCCCCTTCAGGATGGTGTTGGTAGGTAGGTCCATGATCCCATCATCTTCATCACCCTACCCAGTATCATCATGGTCTCATTCCTCCACTATCTGGTCCTCGAAGACACCAACATTGGCCATGAAGGCCAGGATATGTTGATCATCCTCAAAAACTTGAAAGCGGGTGACATTATTTGGAATAAACGGGGTGGGGATCATTTCAACAGAAAATCTCTGGAGTCGTGAGCTGGCCATAGGCTCGAGTGAGCTGGAAAAAATAGCGAGGGCATCCGAGATATAATTTCATCACCAGGGGATAAGATCAATGCCAAAGGCATCAAAATCTTCAATAAGGCTCCATGCCCGATTGCAGTATGCAGCCAACCTCTTATCATGACATGTGTATTGACTCTGGCCCTATTTGACAATCAACTCCAAATCACCCAAAGCCCGAAGGTGGGTGATCCCTTTCCTTAATACGAATAGGAGTCCAAGGATCAAAGCCTCATACTCCGTAACGTTGTTTGTGTAGTTGAATTATAGCCTGTAGGATGCGAGGAAGGATTTCCCTCATGGGTTGATCAATTCTACTCTGGCCCCACAGCCTTGTTTGGATCGGGACCCGTCAAACTTAAGGGTCCACAGGTCGTCGCTTGTAGTATGGAGCTGGGGAGATGGAGCAGTATTTGGATTACTTTTGGGAGACTTGGGAGGAGCTTCCTCCTGCACTGATGGCGCATGGGTGGGGTTTGCCTCCAGAGGGGTTTGAAATTGAGATCTCTGGGGAAATTGCACTAAAGAAGTGCTTCTAATAGGAATACTAGGTTCCAGGGAATCAACCGTATGTTCTTTGTTTCGAAAGGTGTCGATGTGTCGGGTAGCGACAGAAAGGAAAGGCTCACACTCTAGCTCTGAATGCTTCTGATAGTGTACCTGGCACCAGGTGCCAGGAAAGAGTGTAGCGGGGGTCACTGTGGCACCTTGAGAGTTAACCTCAACCCTCAAATTTTTGTCCAGGTCCTGGACTCTCTGCAAGACTATGGGATCCTCCCTGGGGGTGAAATTGAACATTAAGATTTCAAAGGGTTGGTACACCCCGGGGGAAGTCTCAGAGAAGAATACCTCATTAACTCTCCCAACTTTGGTAAGGGCCTGCCTCATCCAAGGCTCACTCTCAACCTGAATCTTATTTTATTCTCCTTCCTAGGGGAGCCACAAGTGGGAGAAGTCGGTCGAAAAGTATCCATTCAAGGACTTAGACCAATTCTGACTTAATAACATCCCATAAATCTCTGGGATGTCCACCACTTGGATATCGATTATGCTAGCTATTATGGGGTCCTAGATGAGCTGTATCTAGACATTCTTTAATTCTCCCACCATTTTCACAGCAGTTTTATCTAGTTGGATTACCGCACCAATGGATGGGGTGGGTCAGAATCTGAGCTTCTAGCATATGGATAGGGGCATGATGTTGCCCGAAGCCCGGGAATCTACTAGGCAGTTGTGTATATTTTTGCCTTGTATGTTTAGGCCTAGTAGGAATGGAGGATCTTCATTATTTCCCTAGAAGACAGCCACATTGGCGTCCTCAAAGAGACAGTCTTGGGTGGGCGACTGATGACTTCCGGGTTTCCCAAAAGTTTCAGAAGAGACTTTTTCTGATCGAGACAATTTAGCAAAACCTTCATCAAGGTCATGGAAGTGGTGGTTTGTTCTAACGCCTTCATGATGTTGAATCTTCCTCTTGGGAATTGGTGGCTTCCCTCGGCCAGGCCTTTTACTTGATTAGAGCTAGAACCTTTTGGAGGGACAGGCCGGTCAGTAGTATCATCCTGGGGAGGAGTGTCTTTGGGAGGTGGTGTCAGCGTGTAAACTGGTCTTTTACCAGCCTGAATATGACTGTTGTAAGGAGTCCACGGGTGGTGAAGGCATTGGCCTCAAAGGCCAGAATCAATTCATCAAATAATCCCTACAATTTAGATTCTTCTTTGTCTTCTCTGGAAGATCTGAAGAAGACGGTCTCACAGGTGAATGCACCGTGAGTTGGCTCTTGCACAGGAGGCTCCGGGGGGTAGCATCATATGATTTTTGCCTGTCTAGCTAGGAAATTATGATGACTATCTCCAGCATGGCACAGTTTACCTCATTTTGGGAGCCTGTGTCGTGCAATATACAACAATTGATCATGGAGTGGAAGTCTACGATTGGTGTGAAATGGGATGGTTCAGCACCACTATGATTGGCATTTTGGTTTGGAGGCAGACCTCCAGTGTTCACATTATTTTTCCATTATTTTTGGTTGGGCTGAGGCCCGCTGTTGAAGTTTCTTCCCCCGGCATTGTTAATTCGCTGGCTGGAGAAAATATTCCCTCTTTGGGAATTAGAATTCTAGGGTGCATAGGATCCCACTTTCAGTTGACCCATGTCCATAGTTAGGGTGGACAACATTCGCTGGAGGGATTCAACTTCGGCGGTCAGCTGAGTGTTTGCGTCACAATGTGACAGTTTTTGTTGTTGGTTTCCTGGGAGGGCAGTAGTATTTGTCAGAGTCGAGGGCAGCAATCCTCCAGCCGGGGATGACTGAAAGAAATGCACTCTAAGTGGTTGTGTCTGAGGGTGTTGTGTCTGCTGAGGCTAGTTCCAAGGAAACACTTCCAGACTCGGTATTACTAGATTCTGTGATGAATAAATGTACCAGGCCTGCTGGTCTATCGACGAAGGTGGGGGATTCATAGCCATCGCGGGGGAACCCATAGCCAGATTAGGGTTATATCCCCTAGCATATGCAGTTCCACCGGGGATCATGTTGAAAGGTGTGCTCTTCCTAATTTCGCCTGGGGATTTGTTGAGACCGCGGGATAGTTCTAAGGCTAGGTTGTAAACCTTCGCCAAAGTATCCCAGTCGCCCGCGGTAGTTGTTCTTCAAAGCAGAGTGGCAACGAAGGGGTCCATTACATTGAGATAGGTCTGTATGGTTACATCCAGGGATGGAATGAAAGAGCCCGTGCACTGCTTCAGGGCACGCTGGACCAGGTGATTGAACGCTGCAAGGGGTTTATTTGGTTCCTTTCTGATGGAGATGAACTAGCTATGGGACCAAGCTGGGTCCACATGTACACGAAAGGTAGCCAAGAAGGCATCCTCCATGTCCTGCCAACTATTGATGGAGTTGGTGGGAAGTTTAAGGTACCATTTCAGTTCACCCTGTCCCAGAGATAGGGGAAACATTCGTGTCACAACATCCTCATGTTAGATCTGGTGTCGGTCCATGGCATCTTTGTATGTCTGTAAGTGTTCCTCTGTAGTTCGTGAGCCTAGGTGCTCATATCTTGGGCAAATCTTATCCGGGTGCAAGGGTAAGTCATTGGTAATTGTGCCCAGGAAAGTTCCCATAGGGGACCCGGTATTTCTAAAATATGCAGCCATCTAGGAACTAAATTTTGAGTAGGTTGAACGCTGGTTCCCGGGATTGTCTGGAAAGTTTGGATATTCTGCGGTACACTAGACCCCCAGACAATAGTGGCTGGTGTGGTTTTCGGGGTCCATTTCTTTCGAGCGGGAGGCTTGAGTTCAACAAACCTTTCTAGGTTGGGGGCTAATCTAAGGATTCTTTCAAATCTTGCTGGGGAAAAAGACACAATCTCGCTGAAGGCTTGAATCCTAAAACTATGGCTTGCAGAACCCTCAGGAGGTGTAAAATCAGAATCTTGAGAAGGGGACGAGTTCATGCCCTCCTTCTAGCGCCAGTTTCTATTGACAGGACTCTTGTGATTGGGTCTGCAAATAGATGTAAGTTGTCATCGGGTACCAGGGTACCAGCCAACTTCGCCTATAAAGGTTGTTCGGGGAAATGAGATTCCCTGGGCCTCCAAGCATGTGAGAGTCGGGTCTCGACAATGCGGGGATCGGTTGGGAGATTTGACTATTTTCGAGGGGGATAGCTGGTTATCTTCAACTCATTCTCTCTGGGGATTCAAGTAGGTGAGGTTTCTCCAAGCATGCTTACACTTAACAAATAAACTGAAAAAGATCCTACAGGGCTAGAAATATTTCATCTACCTATAGTTATGCCGAACATTCAAAACATGAACAATACTCTAACACACTATACTAAATACCGAAGAAACATACAACCATCAGTTCATATTTTATCAGTAGCAAAGGAAAGGAGGTCGTTAATCTACTTTAAGTGTTAGAGTAAAGGATATGAAGAACACATAGCATAAAATACCATCAACCCAGAAGACAGAATGCCAACAACATCATTGCAAGAACTCTCCCTTCTTCATTAAAATTTCTGCCAGCAAGCACTGGTGCGTGGTACAATGGTGTCTCCAAGGGAGAATCTAACTACTGAAAGCTTAAACTATGGAGCATTGAGCTCTGCAACTGAGGAATGGAAAACTATTGTTCTATTACTATGGACTGCAAAATCATCAATTTTGCCTACCCTTGGAATGAGGCTAGACTTACTATTTATACACATACACATTTAACCCTAACCCTAAATTATGTTACATTGTACAATAAAATATATTATCCGATGGCCGGTACTACCTGCACCACTCTACAAAAGACCTAGAGATGGAATAGGCCTGTCATGTCCGAAGAAAAAGACAAGAGAAGTGGAGTGGAAGAATCAGCCTCGAGAAGAGATTCGAGAAGGAAAAAGAAGAAATCTGATCCCTCGGGGATCAAGGCTACATGCCTCATAAATGGGAAAAGTGGCACCCTGTCTCCGATGTGCCAGGTGTAACATTGAAGCGGTGCCTTGAGAAGACCATCTGTCAGAAACCTCCCGTTGAGCTGACATGTCTTGTAGCGGTTACCTACCTTCTGACACCCTTTATTAACTGCCTTGAAAGTGACAGGTCAGCCTTGGGGACCGGGACACGGGTCACTGAAAGAATACAAAATGTAGGATCTGGGAACTTACATTCCAAAAGAATAACAAATATAAAACAATTAGGCTTTCTCTGGCCCCTAGAGAAAATTTATTGTTGCTTACTATCGTTGAAGGTTTGGACGAGACAATAAATTCCATCTTCATCGATGTCTTTAAGGCCAGCCTGCCGGTACTTGGCCACTTCAATCTGTTCCCCCAGGTCCAGAACATTTCCCTTAAATTCATTAGCCATCTTTGCCGCATCATGACCACTGAGTATCATTGGAGTTATTCGCATCATTTGAGCTCCATATATTCCCTCGGGGGATTGATACCTTGACTCCATTAACTCATCAAAATTCTCCAAAACATATTCTTCTGGCGTGCATGTGTTAGTGCTAAATGGATCAGCTCTAGAGACCTTCGAAACAAAAGACTTGTGTAAATTGAAAGAATATTGTACTACGTTGACCTTATCCCGTAAAGTCCCCACCAGTTGCTTGATTACCCTCAATGTGAGGTCAAGTCTGGAGTGCTTGGTCCTCACAAAATCAAATGACTCTTCCCCTAAAATCCCGGACTCAAAAATAATCTCCTCTCTGACGCTGATGAGTTCTTCTAACTCAACCTTCCATGCCTCATAATTCTCGATGTCCCCCTCCCATATACTGATGGTGGTTTCAGCCTGACGTAATATGTGGCAGGCTGTATATAGATCTAGGAGGGTGGACACCAAGAAATGTCGAACGTTTCCCAACTGCAAGGTAACCCATTCATCAATCGCTTGGGCCTTTTTCTTCACCACTCATAATGAGTCTATATCACTTTGTGGAAGTTGTACATCTGACGTAGAGGCCCCCAGAGGAATAACGCTAATGGGTCAGGCAAGCTCAGTCAACAACACCATGAGGTTTGTATTTTTCTCTTTTTATGCCTTGAACTTTTGAGCCTCTTTTTCATAGCGAGCCTCCACTTCCTTGGCTGCTTCTTTCAACATGTCCAATTCACCATGTTTTCCTCTCTTCCCCAGCGACACTTCTGTGACATTATAATCTCCAGCCTTGGTCATTGCCTCATCTGCATCTGGGGAAGGTGTCGCGATTACTGTGACTGTTTCTCCGCCCAGCTCAGTCTGAAGGGTATGAACTATCTAGGCTTTCTAAGCTTTAGGCAGGTTCTGCGCTTGAGCCATCATCTCCGCCAAAGAAAGATGGGCTATGGGTGTTGATGGGGGGGCCTTTCTCTTCCGAGATTCTACCAACCACTGTGTCGGGCGCGGTGGCTTTATAGCCAAAACCTGTTCCTGTAAATTCTCCCCAATATTCTGTTATGCTCACTCAGTAATATGAGCCTCTTTCGGCTCCTTCCCTATGTTTCCTGACTCATTGGTGATGTTTTCTTCGGTGGTACTTGTATCTTTTGCCTCACCATCTGTATCTTTAGTAATATCTAGGTCCTCGTTGGTTGCCCCAGGGTTTTCTTCTTCTTCATGTTCCTGTTCTTCCTCAGCCTCTGTTTCTGGGGTGTCTTCTTCTATTGGTACATCCTCTAGTACTGGGGGAGGCAACGGGCGAAGATTCAACGCCCCCAATGTTGCCTTCAGGAGCAGCGTCTAGAACACGGCGGTTGGGGTTACGGTTGTTCCCGAGGGTCTGATTTCCCCAGCCGATGCCATTTGTTCACTTTTCTTTTGTTGGTCTAATACTCATGTATCCTATATTTCTAGGACTTTGGAGGTGATCTCTTGCTCTGTCCCTTTTTCTTCTTCCATCTATTCCTCCTGCTCCTGTGCAGGTTCTTGTTCTGGAGCTTCCTCCTGCTCTAGGATTTCAGCCTTCGGCTGCTCAATGTCTCCCTGCAAATTCCCAAACTCGTCAGTTCTAAAACCATCATCAAATTTATCCTAAGGGGGAGGATTTGCTAGGACATGAGTGGGCTCCGGTTCCTTTTTCAGCTCCGGAGAGTCGGAAGAAATGATTTCTACTTGTGGGATCTGAGGCATCCCTAGCTCCAGTTCTGCCTTCGGCTTTGGATTAAGCCTTTTCTTCCACCTGGTGACCAAAGGAGGCCCCGCATCCCTTAGGGATGCCTGCTCCTCTTTCGAATCTACTCCTGTCGCTTTGACCATTAGTGCTGCTAGTAAAGGGGAAGGAGGATGGACAGGTCTGGTCATGAGCACCGGAGTAACCAACTGTGTGATTAATTTCTCCCTCATCTGCTGGGAGGCCACTATTAATTGCTTCAATTGTTCTTTTATTGGGGTCTCCTACAGAGTTGGAGTCTTCATTATTATTTTTCCCCTATCTTCCCCCTGTGAAGAAGTTTCAGCCCTGGGGGTCAGCTTTGGTACCGACTGGGCAGCCCTACGGGTACTCCTGGGATATACTCTCTTAAAGTATACGTGGCTACGCTTGACCACGTTGCGGGTAAATTCCTCAATGGTGGGCCCCTCCTGGGCATTCCAGTCCACTAGTGGGAGGGCCAACTTATCAATCCCCTTTGCCTTGTACTGCGCGTCTATTATGGATCCAGCGTAAGAGAAGTCATCTTGAAATTTTTGGAGCTTCAACCTTTCCATCATCCCCATGGTCATCTAGATGTAATGCTAGCTCCGGACTTCAACGTCATCCTAGAAATCTTCCCAGAAGTCCTCCATGTGATATTGGTGGGGCTCTGATGCCTGGGGAAGTGCCAGTGCAATTTTTCCATGCGGATCAAAGTTCTTCCGCGCTAGATAGAATTTCTCCAAGTTTAGGCTCTTGAGTTCATTGTCTGCCTCCCTGGCTGCAGCCAGACTACACAAGTAATTCACACAAGTGATTGGGAATGGAATATTTGTCACCTTCTTTAAGGTGTATAATGCGTGCAACTCCGTCATTTGTCTGCAATACTCCAAAAGAATTATCTTGTTCCCACAATGTTTGGGCAACAAGTAAGGTTTCCCGGAGAAGCCGGTTACCCTTATATATGTATGCTATTGGAATTTTATGTAATAATGGCCATAACTTTTGACCAGATCCATTGCCTCCATGGAGAGGCGGTATCCTGCATCCTGAGTAGGCGTGAGTAGGTTGTAGTAGATGAAGGCGTCATTCACTTGGCAGAAACTGGGGAAACTAGCCTCCCATTGGATTTGTGGGAAATAATCCCAGGGAGCCTTCTGACCCGAGCCGATCCCAAGTACACCTGATGTGAGTAACCTATTAGTGGTGGGTCATTGTTGCACTAGGGCCCAGAGAACATAAGAAGTCATATAAAACTTGCGCTTTTGCGCCACCTGAAGGAACTGAGAATCCACATGGCTAGAAATAATGGCGGCCCAATCAAAGTACTACCCGTCGGTGGTGATGCCAAGTAAAAAGTAGTACATCCACCCTATGAATTCTTGGGCATGGGGTTTCCCGAAGACCCAGCATAGTGTTATCATCCCCATCTAGATGCTTTATTTAAACTCAGACCAGGGGATCTCTAGCTTCATTTTCTTGGGGTCCCTCTTCGGAGTCTTGAGCTAATGGTTATTCATGTATTATCGAGTTGCGACCTCCAACAATTGAAATCAATCTAAGGCATCATTTCTGGTAATGATAGTTAGGTTTTCAAACTGAGGGATCCGCAACCCTACCTGAAAATTTGCGGCATCGAGAGACACCATGGGGGTGGGATATCTGGTTGGTTCCGGGGCTGCAAGCATGACGGCCCAGATGGAAGAGTTGTAATGTGTTGCAATTATGAGAATCAACTCTAGGGCCTACACTAAGCATGGAAAATAGGAGGCCTTGAGAATCCAAGAATCTCCAACGCTGATCGCCAGCGGATCCCTGGACTATCGCTAAATGTACATTATCTTGACGAGGGCCTGCATCTCGGCCCACATTCTGACGCTGGTGTTGGTAATTAATTGAACTCTAGAATCAATCTTTGATCCCATGACGATGTTTTCCTTTATGTACTTCATGCTGAGAGGCAATTTTTCTAAGGCCCTCTCCATTTTAGATCTGATGGCTGCACTAGTGACCACCGTGGAAGGAAGTTTCAGACTTCCGGGTGGTGAAGATGCGGAAGCCTCAGACATTTTTAAGGTATGTTGTTCTGGAAACCTGCAAGACAAGGTGACCTTCAGGATTCATGAATAAATATTATTCCAAGACTCAAAGATCTTACCACTGAGGCACGTCTTTTCCCTGAAAAGTTAGTTTAAGTCCAAAATCTTGAAAAGCATATATATAATGCAAACTTTGACAATTAACCAATATCTGAGCCCGGCGTCTCAACATACCTGATGAAAGAAAGATGTGGTTTGGGTGAGGGAAAAAGTCTCGAGGTCCATAAAACTAACCGTTGGAAGATGTGCACGAAAAGTGAGCTGTCAGGCCTACGTCATCATCACATGGCTATGCAATAAATGAGGAGTTATGGTGACGGTGGTGCCAACTGTCTGAACGCGTGAAAAGTGGATGCCACTTGGACAATCTTGAATGTATACGTGGGACATAAATGGATCATTAAGGATGGTTTATGGAGGAGAGAGAAAACCACTGGGTTGAAACCAGCTGAGAGCCAAGCTTCAACCAGGTGGTATTCTACCCTGAACAAGCTTGCAAATGTGGATGAAAAGCAGAAAGAGCATGACAAACTTGACATGAGACCGGATGAATACATAGAAAATATATATCTATACATAGAAGAGCCAAAAGGTATACACATTGAAAATGGATGGATATACACTAAATACACTGAATATACATGATTAACAACAGAACACAGAGTAGCTATTTACACAAAACTAAAAAATGCACAAGCATATACAATATCTATAATAAATATACAATGTTTTACACTACACAGAGGGCAGACAACCCTTTGGCAGATCCAACCCACCAACGGGTGGCAAACCAGACGAAGGACGCAGAGCAAAAATGAAAACAAAATGAAGCAAAAACACCAAAAAAATACAAAAAGCCAAAAAATGAAGGAAAGAAACCAGACACCGACCTGAAAATATTAAGGAAGCAAGGAAGCCAAGGACCGCAAACACTCTGCAATAGCTTCCACCTCCAAATGATCACCACTCAACACCAGAAACCAACCGCAATTACTCAGAATGACTTATAATTACTTCGCACTTAATTTCGCTTAAATCGCTCTGAAATCACTTAAGTGTTTTTATCGCGGTAACTATGAAAAGGATAGGTGAGTCCTATTTATACCCGAGGTGAAAAACAAGTTACCTTTCCCTCCGCAAACTTCAAAATAGGCAAACCTCCAGACTCCAGGCCCGGGGATTCTGTGCGACCATACCCTCTTACGAAAAGAAGACATTATGGCAAAGAATCCCAGAGTCTGGAGTTCGGTTCCTGGATAAGGAACGACCGACTCTGGGACCGGGTCCTGGAGACACAAGGGACAAAAACAAAAAGCAAAACCAACACCGTGGGAAAGAAAACCCAGAGAAGGAAAAAAAAGAAACAAAGGAAAGAGAAAGGCAAGAGCCAAAAGTAGAAAACAAAAGGGGGGACACAACATTTTGCACACAAAATGTAGGGATGGGGATGCAAGGCATAACACAAACCACCCAGACTAGTGGCAGGCCCAAAGCTTGGGTATTATTCAAACTAACACTACACACACCAAAAGACTTATTAACAAGTGTACATAGGTAGGAAACCGCCACCACATCAACTAGAAGCAAGAAAAACTTACACAAAGCCATCCACTGGCTGGGAAAAATAGATCCTCTTCAAAGAAAAGGATTGTACTCAAAGGGAGTACCCTGAAAGTAGTGTTCTCTGGAAACTTCTTCAATGTTGAATATCAAGATAATAGCATGCAAAAACTTGGCAACCCAACACTCTTTCCCAAATAACCAAACCTCATCATAGCATTCTTTTTCTTCCAAATGTTTATCTATAATATCCTCCAGGTTAGGTTTCATCTCTAACTGAAAAAAAATGGTTAGACACTTTCAAAAGGAATTGCATGATTTCCACAATCACATTCACCAGAACTATTACCCTTCACATGGACATTAACATTATGACCAATTTAAGGAAAAAGAGATATCTCGTCCAGCATAGGGTTGATTCTTGGATAGATATTTTCTTCATTTCTTTCAAGAATCAGATTATCGTCAAGTATACGACACATTTCATCTTTCATTTCCCCAAACACATCATTACATTTTTTAGCATAATTTTCATGATCCAACCCAATAAAGTCACATAAAGAAGAAAAAGGAGACTCATTCAACAATAATTCATTTTCAGTTTGATCTAAATTAATACCTAGGCCAGTCTGAGAGAAGCTTTCTAGTTGAATAGATGATAAGAACTTGCCCATGATTTCTCCTTCTTCGGCAAGAAAGGCATCCTTCCATATTTCGGCCAGGTGATTTATAGGCTAAAAATTAACTTAATCGTCTCTTTCTTCAACTAGAGTTTCATTATGAGGATGAAGCTTTTCTATATGAACTTTTATCTTACCATCATTACAAACTTCACCCTCAAACCAACCAGATCTTTCCATGGGGTGATTATATATTTTTGAACATGAGGGATCATCTTTATTTTCCTCAAGGGCAAAAGCTTCATTTTTAGGTTCCATGTTAATCTGAGATTCTTCACAAATAAAACTCTTCAAAGAAAGATGACTATCATCACTTTCAAAACTAAAACTTTATGAATCAGGGAAGAAGAAAGATTCAGATACACCTTTATCATCTTTATCCATGGGTTCTTGAGTGATATCATGATCACCAAAGACTGCATAATTGTGAGAGATGAAGTAAGATGATATTATTGAAGGCTCTTCATCATCGACTGTCAGTTCTTATTTCAAACTTGTCAATCTTCTTTTGTACTCCTACAGATCTTTGAGTTTATGGAACCATGCACAAAGGCTTCTCCACAAAAGGGTGGATGCATGATCATCTTCTAGGCTGATGTTATTCCTGACAGCCTGGGAGATAATTTCTTTGAAACTATATCCAAGACCTCGTGCAACACTTTGTCATCAATCTGATAGATTTTTTTAAAAGAGGGATTAGGCCTTGTATTTTTCATCATCTTTATAACCAGAACGGTCATCAATAGAGTCACCAATCTCCTGCACACGGATATACTTTGAGAAAATAATTGAGGAAATATATGCAACACTAGCCTTCGATTCCTCTCCCCAGTAGAGTCACCAAAAATCTGTTAGTGAACAGATTTTTCTTCCAAGAAAACACTTACAAATTGACCCTAAAATGCCCAGACAAGAAGAATCAATTAGCACTAACAGTTAGGTCACTTCACTATTGAAAAGCGTAAGCGCCCTCTGAATTATCTAGGTACAGCTCCCCGTGCAAGATTTACAAAGAATTATCCAGCTTACAAACATAGATGCTTTCAACTCAAAAGCATAAAAAGGCAATTTGACATCTACGCATAGCTATGACGTAGATGCTGATATTAGACTGATAAAGCGGACAGAGAGAAAGAGAAAATGAAAATAAAAGAGTAGATTGCACAAAGTCAATCTCTTGAACCTTTCCATTGCAAGAAAAAGATGATTAAATTATATATTTGACCTTTAGGAGCATAGTTACATAAAAACTCAAAGTCTTTCATGATAACAAAAATATGAACAGAAAAGTACCAAAGATAATTAAATAGACTCAAAGTTACATTTAATATGAGAAATAATGTTGGAACACAAAGTTTCAGATCAAATTTTCCTCACTCCTTCAATACAAAGCCATGGTTACAAAGAATAAAACTGGCTGAACACAAACTCCTGAAAAACAAATGCATTAACTTCCCCTCTTCTCTTACAATGAAATTCAAAAAATCATTCCCCTGTCCTTCTGTTATTTCCAGCACAAAATTCCCTATAGCACCAAGTCTCCCAATAAAGCCGACACTGGAACCCCTTTTTCCCTCTCTGTCTTTCCATTTTATCTTTTTCTTCTACCTCCGATAAGTTCTTTTTCAGTTATAAAAACTGATTTTTTGGGACATTACTTCTTCTCATGTCCTTGAACTCTAATATTTTACAAACATTAAAATTATGGACTGATCCTCGGGAAAATATGGTTTAGTTTTAATAACTGAATTTTGAGTACTTTTAACCTTAATATCTCAAACCATTTTCACCTTAATATCTCGTGAGAGCCTTCATATTTAATCATTCCCTAATGAATTGTTAACATTCATCCCAATAATAAGATATTATGTGGCATTGGGGATGCATTCTTCATGCCAAGTGACTGCCAGATGTCATACCCTCCTAATTTTACGGCCATCATAGACATATGGCTCAATGAAGGTATTTGGGACTTGATACATCTTTACTAGACTTTCCCACAATGATGAAATATATACCTGTTCTAAGTCTCTCTGTGTGTGTGGATACATTCGGTCTTGCATGTTGCCTCTATTCACATTATTTGCTCCTAATTTGCATCTCGATGACTTCGCCAACTGGATCTTTCTGAACTATTAGTGGCTCATTCATATATCTTCAAATTGCAAGTGTCTAATTTCTAAACTATAAATCCAATATGCAACATCTACATGGCTCTTTCTATATGCATTGTGATCGATTTACTTCCACACAAAGGCCCGATGCTTATTCAAGATGCATGATTATCCCACTCGGGTTTATCTGATGCCAATAATGGGATAAGTCTTCTTCATTGATTCAAACCTATGAATTTTATGCTTTTTCATCGTTCTTATAATTTAAAGCATTGCATTGAGAGGCCCAAAGCTGACAGTGAAGAATGCATCACAATATCTTTATTGAAGTCTCAAAGGAATGTATTCAATAAAGAGATTGTGCAGGATACGCTTTCCATCCTCCATTATGCCAAATGATCCTGGTGCTCATTATTGACATCACTACTTAATATCATAGATGATAAACCATGAACATGTCTGCACATGGGCACTTGACCTTGGGTGCAAATCTTTCCTTTTGTGTACAAAGACATTTTGTCGAACAGATCGCATGCATCGACCATCGCAATTATGCTTCACTAAACTGGACATGTTTTTTCATAGAAGCCTCGTACAAACCTGATCCTTCTAAATGTGTATTATGGATCAATTAAAGTCGATCATGTTAGATTTGCTGAACTGCAAATCAACCCAAGAAACCTGCATGCAAACACTGTCACGAGAAGAAGCAAGACAGAAGAAGAGAATACAGCTATGGCGGCCAAAAATCCAGAGAGTTGAAACCCATGTTGCAATAATAAGACTTCTATTAACAACAATAATGAATTACAATCTCTATTATGAAATACAAAGCGGTGAATCCTTATAAAGGATACCAAAACCCTAAAAGGGAAACTTCTAAGAAATAGAAACTGCCTAAGTGAAACTTAAGCACAAAAGAGTAATAACTAAAGATTACTCTAACAGATCATACTCCATTTATATGATGGGATACCTCGGTGTTCTCCGTGATCTATTAGATAGAAATATGTCTATGACATAGTTGTTGATGCATAAGAACTTGGAATGATAACGGAACACAAGCTCGAACATTTTCATCAATAACCCAATAATTCCTATTGGGAGATTTAGCACCAAGTTCATGAAGTATTGGCATTCCTTAAGTGTTTTATTCCTTTTCAACTGATTTTTTCCTTTGCGTACATCAGCTATGATACTGTAGCCATGACAGGTTCAAGATCTCATATCCATCCAATTTGTAGGAATCGACAGTTGTATTGGCCGATTAGATCATGGGATGATATGTGAAGTTCCTTCCTTTGGCCCAATTAACATGGACTGGTTCAGTCAGGGTGAGATGGAATTGACCAAACCCCTTCATATGCATATCCCTTATTCTGGCATATATATGGAATATCCTACAAGAATTAAAACATCATCTATATGGACACATTTACTGCTGAAGATATGCTACAATAGCAAGTCAGGCTTGGATATACTGATCATAAAATGAGATGCTTATTGGTATATTCAGATACCAACATAATTATTGGTCATATTTTGAGTATTAGGGTATTTGTAGATTGAAATACCATGTTGGTGCATTAAACTCTCATATAGACCGATTTGGAATACATGGGGTCTTTCTGGATTTCTTAACACTGGAAACATACCCTTTTAATGTTATATCCTTACTATCAATCTGATCCTTCAAATTGTACCACTGAACTTGGCCTTGAAATATTTGACCTTCTGCACTGATGGATTTATATATTTGAACCGAGAGCTTGTGCTCTTGGAACTAAACTTTTGAAATGAAATCACCAAACATCCCACAATACTGAATTCATCCAACCATATTGAACTACCTTGAACCAGTTGAACCATATTGAACTCGGTTCAAACAATGATTAATATGAGAAAAATCACATTTTTAAATGTTAAAAATGGGATCTAACACTTACTAACCATTGTTTTATCTTCAATCTTTCCACTAGTAGCTCTGATGACACTGACACTTTTCTTGATTCTTTCACTGTATTTTGTAATGTCTTCTCCTTCTTTCATTTTCATCTAATCAAATTGACCTCTGAAACTCTCTGCCTTGACTCTCTTTACATTGTCATCTACTCCATGGATTTCAAGCAGTTTCTTTCATATATCATAGGCAATAGGGCAGTCCTTGACTTCATCAAATTCCAAATAGCTAAGTGAAGAAGCTATATCAATCAGCATTATGTTATAATTCTTCATGTCCGCCATCTGATCCACAGACATAGGTCTAGGTGGTTCCATATACTTGTGGTCCAATAATTGCAAACCTGTATATCTCAAATAGTAGATAAATGTAGCCTCGTCAACTCTTGTCATGTAGAAAAGTTGTCTTTGTTAAGCTTGGGGATCTCCCTTCTGTAAGAAATCTTTGATCTTTAGCTTAGGCCTTGAAACCTTCCCTGAAAGCACCAAATGTTCTGATACCAATTATTTGAAATGAGTTGAGTAACTGAGAGGGGAGGGGTGAATCAGTCACCACAAAAACATATCCAAGTCCCTTAGATGTCTTAATTAAACTTATCACTCTGTCCGGTTAATAAAAGATATTTTGTTGTTACTCGATTAACAAATAAATCTTAAGATATTAAATGTGATTAAAGTGCAGAAACATAAAGCATAAAGCAAATAACAGGTACACAGATGACACCAAGATTTAACATGGAAACCCAATTTGGGAAAACCACCAATTGCAACTAGTTACTATTTTTCACTCTTCTAAAGTGAGCCTTGTTAGGAGCCAACATTGTTAAAGGTTACAAAACACATTGTTATGTGTGATCTTGTTAGAGGATTTAATCACCCTATTAGGAGTGTCCTTTTTAAAGGTCTTCAAACACTTTAGTGTAGAAATTCCACCTTGTGAGAGGATTTATGAAAGACTATTAAGCTACTCTATTAAGAGATTTGGATCACTTCTACAATTGTTAGAGAGTAACAATGAGTTGACCTGATTGAAAGAAGCAAATGACTTTGCAGATTCAAATCTTTGTTCTAGTTTTAACTAGATCCTCACTGATTAAATATTCTTTTGTAGCTCGGTCTTGATATTATGTCCTTAATCAGAATTCCTTCTTACTTCGCCTTCACTCTTCATATCAAAACTTTCTCACATATTCAATCCAAACATGACCTTGTATATATATGATAACCTTTGTCAAGTTAGCTTGAATACCCTTCCAAATAAATGATAAAACTCAAATCTATCAGCTGCAATTAACCAATTAAACATAAAGTTTAAAATGTTGTCAATCGGATGACACTAAATGCATAACTCGGTTAACACTATAATCCTTTGATGCCCAACCATTACTCAGCTGAAACTAAACTTACTGTATTGCCTGAGAGAACTCAGTTAATACAAAACTTCCTTCATTAACCGACTGAGCTCGGTTAGTACAACAAATCACTTGACTAATACTAGAGTCTTCTTCAATGTCCGAGAGAGCTTGGCATACACTGACTGTGCTCGGTTAGGTTTAGACTTTTTTGTAACATTACTACATATGTGTAACATCAATGACAATACACAATTGAATAATTGTCTTCAATAATGGCCCTGTTATGGAGAATCAAATTTTCCCTTTCAATTGGCATTCATACTATGGTGATTGAAGGGGATTCTCAATTTATTATTGATGCTATCAAAGGGACTCATTCCCCTGTTTGGTCTTTCCAAGGCATAACTGGTGATATTCGTGCCCTTCTTAATGGGTTTGATGAATTCATCATTCAACATATCTAAAGAGAAGGTAACATTATTGTTGTCCATTTTGAATTTATTGGGTTGGATCTCATTAGTATCAAATATTGGCAAAATTATATCTCTCTCCCCCTGGGTCTCTCACTTTCTTGGGAAAAGAGGCACATTTGCATCCTTATGATGATTAACAAAGCTAATGACTAGAATTTGGTGTAGGCCTTTGTGGTGTTGTTAGAGCTTTTGGAAAGCTCCTAATTTCTTACGCATTATGGATCATTCTCTATTATGATTTAAATTGGCCAAATGGGCATCCTCTTTTGAGCCTACGTATCCCCTCTTTATATAACTAGCAATTGCACCCCAACAAGGTGCAATGGTTATGTTGATAGGAAGATATAATCGGATCAAGATCATAATGTCTTTGGGTCACAATAAAGCGTGCCAAAGAGACTGAGGCAACTGCCAATGGAGGTGGCGTAGAATAAACCCTTGAATTTCCAATAAATCAATGTCAAGCTCAAAGACGTAGACCTCAGGCATCAGGTTTTTGTTCTCTTTCCATTGTGCAGAAATTTTGGTGTGATGATCACAAAATTTTCAAGTTCCCATATGTTGAGTCTTATTTGTTAGATTTATCCCAGGCCTATTGGTTTCTTTCATGCTTGCTTTCATTTTTTCAACTTTTATTTTTCTTTTGTAGTTTCCCACTATTCTGGGTTGTTATCTTGGTGTGTTTTCATCACGCAACTTTTTATCATAGGAAATTTGTCATGGAATTAATGAGGTTTTCTTGAGGTGTATCCATCTCACAACTTTAAATTGAAGGTAATTTGTTGTGGAAATGATGAGGTTTTAATTTTTCTCTGAAACTGAACAAGACGCATAGGCTCCTGGTGGGTGGAAAGCATATTGCTGCAAGATTTTGCACATAATACATCTAGATTAAAATTTTCATAGTTTTGAATCTTGTTTTGTGATCTTATTTTTTCTTGAGGTGAAGGGATGTAAAAATAATCAATTTGTAGATCATGTATGGCTCCCAAGGCAAGTGGTTGATGTTTTGCAGCATTTTCTTTTCAATGATCCTTGTGTTGATGTTTAGCATCATTTCCTAGAACGACGGTTCATGTGATCTCATGACCAAATTTGAACCCTTCGACCGTCTAGGAGGCCTAGGAATCGAATCGCCTACCCAACCTAGATAACACTTGTTTATTTTTCAATTTGTTGTGATTCAGGAAGTATATCAAGACTTTTTATTTTTTAATCTTTTCTTGATAAAATATTCCCTCTTTGTTCAAATGTTTGGTTATTACATGGGTTTTTGGGTATGACATGGCTCATGCTAGGAAATATTTTAAACAGAATTTATTTTCTATAAGATAAGAAACAAAATCTGGGAATCCATGTTTGCAAGTTAACATATTGGTTGTCAGGGCTCATAAAAATGAAAAAAGGGACCACCAACAATTCATTCATAAAAAGAAGAGCTCAAGATTACTTATTAGTGGAAGTATATGGCTAAACTTGGTTGTGGATTGAGGGTTATTCAACTAAATTCACATGTAGCTCACATTTTTCAGACAAGGCCAATTCATTCAAGAATAGTTTACCAAGAAGATCATAGTGGGTGGGTTTTTGAAAAAGCCATCCAGGATTGACAATAAAGATTGCAAAGGGTCTAGATAGGGATAAAGCAGTAATGCTATGACCAAGTATTGTAGCAGATGTTTATGACAATTTGGAGAAATTATTTAATGCTTATCAATACAGACCAACCAAGATATAGAATTGTGATGAAATGGGTATTCAAATAGGCAGAAAATGTGGGATGCAAATGATTGCAAATTTGGGCTACAAAAGTGTGTCATCAATTTCATCAAAGAGTAGAGAGTGGATAACAATTTTACACTGCATTAATGAAGTACGTCACAACATTCCATAATTTTAGTTGTAGAAGGCCAAAAGACAACTAAAAAGCATTGCCAACTGTGGACTAGGAGCTTGTATGGCAACACAACCATATGCTTGGATAATGATAGAGTTCTCGAATTAACTAAAATATTTTGCCAAATTTGTTCCAAGTGGAGTTTCACCCATAAATAGACATCTTATATTCGATGGACATGGAATTCATGTTTCTTTAACTTGTATCTTAGATACAAAACTCTAGGTATTTAACTTTGCACATTTTGTTCCCGCACCAGCCATAAAAGTGCAACCTTTACATGTAAGTGTCTTCTCTCCATTCAAGACACAATGCAACCTCCTAACTGGGACAATTTGATTTGAATCTCCATGCAAATCAAATGACTCTTGCATACCATGCTCTATAGGATAATCGTGTTCTAGATAAAGGGTGGTTGGGTCACCTACTATTTCATGGTTTGTACATACAATCACTAGGTTTTTAAGTACAATTCATCTAGATATTTATGTAATAATAGAAATTGTTAGTATCAAATTATAAGAGTTGAAGATCTACCGATAATTTGCATTTAAAAACAATGACTTGGTCCACTCACTATGAGCTATTTGATATGAGACAACTATATTATTTCATACATATTATTCATCCCACCATGTCTCTAGAAATTATACATTCACTATATTTCTTAGGTATTGGCGCTCTGTGTTTATGAACCCCATCTGATATATCTAATTCTATATCAATTTTTCTTCTCAAAACCATAGTCAAAGTTTCTATAATTAATATTTCTCTTTACGGTTTGAGCTAAATTTATATGTTCATCCATACCAGTAGGAGCACGTGATCGTAAACCTTCTCCAACATCAATTGTCTGAGCTTCCGTAGGGAGTGATCCCGACCCTTCTTCAATGTACAATTCTTCGACTTGACTTGAACCTCCTACTTCAACTTGTCCTTCACCTTCTTTAGTTTTATGATAATATGCCAATGCAGCTTCACGATTTCTTTGTTCAGCACCAGGTGATCTTTTTCTAGCATATTTACATTGTCTTCCCTTCTTGTTCCCCATTTCTTCTCTTCAAAAATGTCTTCCAAAAGTAATTTTTCTTCAAAAAAATACTTTGATATAATATTTCTCCTCTTCAAAATTATGCCTTCAAAAAAAATAGAAATAACAATCTTTATTCCAAAAATGCATTTGTAAAAATTGAGCAATAATAGAAAAAGCGAATTACTTGTTGCAATTTGGTTAAAAACTTAAAACAAAAAACTTTACTTTTATACCATTCTAAATGTTTCAAAAAAAAAAATTCAACATGGCCGACCTACTTCGCACGAAGTGGCCAAGATAAAATTTCAGCGGGATGGTTTTCACCAAATTTTTCACGCAAGTGGCTTCGGGCGAGGGGTCTTCGCACGAAACCCCTTAGACCCCTTCGTGTGAAGGGGGTCTTCGCTCGAAGACCCCTAAAATAAAAATTTCTTGTCTAAAAAAAATAAAGTCCTAAAAATTGGTCTTTCAAGGCCTGGGACAAGGACCAAATCAAATGTTTTTTCTCAAACACATGATGCCAAATGATGTGATTTGGAACAAGATTTCTAATGAATATAATTTTAATACATATTGAGTTCGTTATCACTTTCAAATATTACTTTAACTAAACATAGGTTGTTTGGCGATTCAGCAACCTGTCTCTTCAAGGCTTCGGGAAAAATAGCAAATTACAAAAAAAAATTATAAAAAATATGTAGGAAAAGCGTATTTGTGTTAGCTTTCTATATAAAAAAAATATTGAATTATGATATATACATTTCAAGTTAGAGTGATCAAAGTGACCTTATGTCTAAATTACAGTTATTGTCACTTTAAAACTTAATAAACTATGAAATATTGACCCAAAATGAATGAAACCAATTACATCCTCTAGATATTGAAGTTACAAATATAATTTAGAAAGAATTACATCGTTATCATAATTTAAAAAAAATTTATGCTGATCCAAGTGAAAGTCACTTCTTAAAATCACAGTTTTTTCACACAAACCACTTTTCGAAGGAGAAGGAAAAATGAATTTTAATGAATTTTTTTTTTTAAATATATTTAGAAACTAGAAAGAAATTTCTAAAAGACCCTAGTTTATATCATCTTCAAATTCCTTATAGTTTTGCGGCAATAGGTGTTCGAAAATGAAGTTTTTTCTCAAAATGTTGATCTCTATGTCAAAGTTGGCCAAAAAGTGGGACACACTATTGTGGGATCACCCAACACCTAATACTTGTAGTTTCGTTCCAAAGTCAAATTTCTATCATGCATGAGTTTTATCACATTCATACTTAATAAACCAACCATGGTTTAGGGATCTTAAATAGTCCTAAAAAAATTATAACCAACCTAAGGCATACCTAAAATTGTTGTTTGATTAAATAAATATTTATTTATTTTAGCCATATTTTTTCTGCTCAGTAAATAATACTTTTATAAATATTAAATTCATTATATTTTTCCTCTATTATCTAAATAAATATTTTTATTCATTTAATTTCTATTTTCCTCTTTCCCAAATAAAATAAATATTTAATTTATGTGGTTCATTTTTCTATTAATCAAATAAACATTTTTATTTATTTAATTCATTTATCCTTATCTTCTTACCTATTCCGTTTAATCTCAACTCTCCATTTTAAATTAACCTCTTAATCTTTCACCTCCATCTCTTTATCATAACCCTTCATCTTTACCTACCCTCAAATCTTGTTACATCTCTTGCAACCTCTTAATCTTTAACATAAAATATTACTTGAACTCATTATAATTGATAACATTTATTTCAAATAGGAATTTAGGAAGTTAAAAATACTTAATTGCTATCATTTCTTTTGATAAAGATATTTTAGCCAATATCTAACTTAATAAATTCTTCAAGACTATGATGGTCTGACTCTCTAGATATGAAGATATCTTTGGTAACTATTGAACAATATCAAAACAATAAAGTTATAGAGATATCTCAATCTCATGCCAAGAAAAAATAGAATGATTCTTTTAAACTATATTTAAAATTTTTGAATAATTTGCTATGCATTGTTTATCCACACACCACATCATAAAACCTTCACAAAAAAAATTAAACTTTTATAGTATTGAATTAATATTTTTTAAAATTGTATCAGAAACCTTGTAATTACATAACATTTGCAGATGAAGCCCTACCAACCAAATTACAGTAGAAAATCATACCTAATTGAAACTACAACTTTAGACATAGTCAACAATAACTTAAAACAAAAACATTGATGCACTCCTTAAATAAAAAATAAGTACGCATAAAAGTTAAAACTTCTCCTATACTCCACAAGTGAATTATATTGATATAAGTATTATGAATACACATCCAAATGTCCCTTCACAATATTCCCCTCTAAAAAATAGGTATACCTTACAATGCTCAATTGAATTCACTTATCAAAGAGAGACACCTTCGTTTACTCCAACTTCCCTCTTTATCTTTGCCTGAACCATTTCAATGCAAAGTTAGAGTCTCAACAAAAAAATATTTCATATTTTCTCAAATGTAGGTACTTAGTGATTTCTAAGAAAATTTAGGAGCGGGAAGAGGAGCGAAGGAGGTTAAGAGAGCAGACCAATATGGGGAAATAGAATGACATAAAAAAATGATTGATGGTTGTGCTTTAGAGTCAATCATTAAAAATTGTGAAAATATAGGGTGATTTGGTACTTTTGAGAAGTGGGATGAATGATGCCTACTTTCCTAATTTTTAAAAAATTGACTCTAACTCGGTCATTTTATTTGTATCTTTTATTTTTATCTATTTGTAATGAAATTCTTTGTATTACTGCAAAGAAAGATGGGTAAAAAATTGCAAAATGTGGAAGCATAGACAAAGGCAATAAATTTTTTGACAAAATGTGTCAAGGAACTATGGCTTTAAAGAATGTCATGATTGTAGGATGTTCACAATATGGATTTGTTGAAAAGGCTTCAAGAACTTTCAAACAAATGTAATTGTCGTGTATAAAAATAAATTTCGCAATCTTAGCCGACATCCCTCCCACCTATGCCAAAATAGGAGCTCTAGAACAGGGTATGGACAATCAAAAGCATAAAAGAAGGGGATGTTAATTGGATATTATAATTGGAAATGCTTTAGTAAACATGTATGAAAAATGTGGAAACATGGACAAGGCATGGCACCTTTTTTCCTAATATCTATGTATAAGGAAAAACAATGGCAAAACATTTATGCAAAATCTAGAAGGTGGAAAAGAAGCGCCAAAATAGAGTTTTGTTGATCCTATTTTTAAATTCGTGTTGGTGTTTGCTCCGCTATCACTAGATAATTACTGGTGTTTACCGTATTGGTGTTTGATAGCCAACAAGTCACCTTCTTTGCTATGATTAATTTGCTTCTTCAAAACCCCAAACTACAATGTTTGCACCTTCCGAGAAAACTTTGTCATGTTAAAGACTTCACATTAAAGTCTTCAACTGTACTCGCTGGGAAATAATTGGAAATGGTAAAAACGACATGAGATATGATGATTACAGTGGAGTTTCCACCAAGAATAGCCTATCAGCAAATTATGATTGGGTAGAGCAAAGGACTCATCTTTTTTTGTACCACCTCGATAAAGGTGAGTTTTTTTCTAAGCAGGTGAATACTGCTAAAACCCTCACCATATCTGAGAATATATTTTCCTTCAGTACTTAACTTTTGAAGGAATTCTCGCACGAGGAAGATGCCATTTTTAGTTGGGAGATGCTAAGGGCATGAAGTGTAATAAATGTGTTCATAATGACCATTTATCTCACGTCTATACGATTATTCCCAATCAAAGTTCTAACTTGGGGTTTTTTTCTCGAAACATCTCGAAGAAATTCTTGAGCCCTACTCTCTACAACTTCTTTAGTTTTTTTGTATCACTATGGGTGGAGATCGTGTGTGTGTAGACCCTGATAAATGTGATGAATGGAAAAGTGATAGAATAGTTTGGCACATCTGCAAGGAAAGTGGCATTTCTCAATTTATGGAGCTCATGAATGGCCATGACAAGAGCCTCTCTAAATATTTCATCGATTCTTGGGAGGCCAAAAGGGTTTATATGGGCAGAATATCTTTTGAGATCTATGAAGACGTGATTGTGTAGGCCACATGCCTCTCCATTAAGGGTCACAAGTGGAAGAAGGCTATCAAGGTTTCTGACACTTCTAGTCTCAACCACTTCTTCTGTGTTGGTGAATAACCCGTCAAGCTAAGGGGTGGTTATGATTGTGATGATTTGTTGGAGTCGTGGGATTGTATTTGTCTAGTTTTGATGAAGTATCTCACGCTAGATGGAAGGTATGACATTAACTACTATTACCACCTTCCTTTTTTAAATCACTTTAGAAACCACATTGCTATCTCCATTCCTTTTTATCTTCTACATTTGATTGAAAGCAATGTTAAGGATGTGATTGAGGCCAAGAACCATGGAAAAAATTTTACCATTTTACATTGGGGCCTTATGTTCTGTCTCTATCACTTCCACTTGGCCCTTTGCCCTACCCGCCAAATTATTGGTCAAGATGTGCTTGCTTCTCCCACCTCCCAATCTACTAGTCTCATGGACACTCCTAGCCCTAGAAGCTCAAGAAATACCTCAAAAACCTAGGTCTCAAAATCAAGTAGGAGACCTCCCCTATTTCACACAAGGGTAATCAGGATAAAAGAAAAAATAGGCTTGCCCCACCTCCTAAATCCAAGGCCAAAGCTAGAAAAAAATGCCAAATTCCTAATCGATTCTCATGTGGACATTATCGAGGAGACCAACACCCTCCATAGGTCCACAAGACTTGTGGTTAAACCTGAGAAATAGACTAATTTGAAAGAGGCCTCAGACTCAGATAACATAGATGAAAGTGAAAACAAGGGCACTGAGAAAAATGGTGATGAAGATGAGACCCTTTATGATTATGATAGTAGTTTGTCTCATGTCTCAGCTAGCATTAAATCAGATTCTAGGGAGCCCACTCGTGTGCAGGAAAAGCATACCATGACAATGCATGTGGTCGTCGACAAAGGTAACGCTGTAATGACCCCTTTCAGGATCTATACAATTTGGGATTAATTTCTCTAAATTACAAGATATTTTCTTCTATTTTTATGTTGATTAGGATAATCAGTCCAAAAGTAAATTGATGATTTCTTATCCTTGATATCTCTTCTTATGTATATAGGAATCCCCTGACACTAATGGTCTGCTTATCTAATAGATGGCTTATGATATATATATATATCCTTCTTTGTGTCTTCTTCATATGTATGCAACCCACTAAGTCGAATGGCGGATGCTTAGCTGGGCAGATAATAAAGGATGAGAAGAGATAAACTTCTTGTTTTTTCCCTGATAATTCCTCAATAATTGAATTGCCTTCTTATATCTTAAGAACGAGGAGACATGTTTGTTCTCTCAACTTGCAACCTTTCATAATAGTTACTAATCGCACTTCTTCCGTATTAACCTTGGAGATTACCAATGTGTGCAAATCGCTAATAGCAGATCCTATTTGTAATGTTGGATCCCTCTTTTGAATATCGATTAGGATCTTGACTTAATCTTATTATCGTGCCTTGCCAAGGATAATCGGTCCCTTAAACTTGACTGATTTTTATTATATTGATATCGGTACTCCTTAAGTCGATATAATCTCTGATACTAAGTTGATTTGTATTGTTAATATAGACTTCTCATATCGTTCTAATAACTATGACTTAATGGTATGGTTGTCACGCAATGGCTAATGGTTGTCAAGCAAATTGATGTGGATATATAGGAACCAAGATACTACCGCAAATGCAAAATTCTGAATCCATAACATGTCAAGGAATGTCAATCAGTTTACACCATTTATATTGCCTCCTGGAGCATCGTTATTCTTAAAGTAGTGATCCTGAATTATTTGCATCTGGTCATAGACCCAGTGTGATGCGTCTGATATCACTGAGTCTTGTCATGGTGACGATTCTGGACACATATTTTTTGGGCTGTAAACATCATACATTAATGTAATTCCTAAGCAAAAAGTGCTAAATAGTCAAAGTTGACTTACTTTTTGCAAGCTTAATTTTTTCCTTAGTCTATGATGTTTAAGGCTGGTCACTTCAAACAGACAACACCCATATTGGTCGTGTGCATTTGGGATCATGGTATAAGACAGGATATCTATTATTTGTTAGTGTTGCCGTTGTCTATGAGCAAACACTTGGTGCAACTTCAACGACTTATTGGGAGTTCATAGTAGGAGTATGTAGATATGTGGGCCAGCCTTAAACATCACAGACTAAGGAGTTGGTTACTATATCTCCGTCGATCCACATAGGAGTTGCTTCCTATAGGTCGACATTATATTTGATCGATACAACCCTAATAATCTTGCCCAACTTTACTTGTGATTATATAATATTATATTATATCATTATAATTATTTCATTTATATATTCCTTGGCAAATTATTTAATATTGTTATAATTATATTGAATTACATCATCACAATTATGATTTTATTTATATATGATTATTATTATTGTTATTACTTATTTATATTTATTTATTACATTATTATATTATAATATGATTATATACATTCATTAGTATATAATATCATATTATATTTTATCAATTATATTCTTTCATTACTATATTAATAATATAGTTAAATAATAAATTATATTTTTTTTCAATTTGATTTCTGGATTTGATTGTGTGTAGTTTTTAGCATCAACGTTTCGGATCACACTCCGTGATCCATCATCAAGATGAGAGCAAAGAGCATGAAGGAATGTAAAAATTCATAACATAATGTATGTTATGAATTTTTACATTCCTTCATGCTCTTTGCTCTCATCTTGATGATGGATCACGGAGTGTGATCCGAAACGTTGATGCTAAAAACTACACACAATCAAATCCAGAAATCAATTTGAAAATTCTTATGGATTGTGGAAATCTGATTGATTTAATAAATTATATTATAATTTTTTATTATTTATTCTTTTATCAATTTATTTTTATTATTTATTATTAAATTATATTTTAGAAAGGGGACGTTACAAAGGCCCTGCTGGATGGTGGTTGTAGCAAGAAAGACCCGGTTTGGGAGGAGGTTGACAATTTGAAAAAGAATAAAAAAAGGTTGGTGGAGGTTGATGAAAGGCTTTACATTGTTTCTCACTTCACTTTGAAGTTTATATATGCATAGTTCTGCTACTACACTATGTATGCTCTAGTCTGACAGCAGCAAAGGTGAAAAGGAAGCAGAAGTCAAAATGAGCTATTCAAGTTCCTGACGAAGGATTGGGTGAATATGATGTTCACCAGTGAATGAAAAAGGAAAAATAACTAGGGCGGAGCTCTCTATCCAGTTTCTTCATTTTGGGTAGCCACGACCTACATGGTCCTATTGTGATCTAATTACGTTTACTTAGTTTCATCTAGACTAGTTCTTTCTATTTTGTTGGGTATGACCCTAAGTGGTCTTGGTTAAAAACTTTTATCTTTACTATGTTAGATATTATGATGGACTCTGGAGATTTTTTTATCTCTATTATTATGGTTTACACTATGAATCTAGTAATTGTGCATAACACCAGTGACAATTTAGTCTTTTCTGTTTCGAAAGGTTCAGCTTTGTTCTTTTTTGTTGTTTTTGATAGTGATGTTAGGGTGGCTGGTTTTAATTCTCCATGGGTGGTTAATATGTTGATTATGTGTAATTGTTGATGATTTCATTGTGTTGATAACATTTGTTTGTTGTTGATGTGATTTCCGTTGTTGGTCGCCCTCTGGACTGGTTTGTAAAGGGAAAACACCCTCGTTTTGTTGCATTATTTTATCAAAAACATTTTTTTAATATTGTCAGTTTTCAATTGTGCTACGTTAATTTGTTTGCAAATATTGACTTTTATGTTGAATGGTTTGACAATTGAGATGTTTTATGTGTGCATGTTTATTTGTTTCATATTGTTTTGAAGCTCTTTTATATACTAAATGGAAGAAGTTGATCTAACTTAAATGTTTGAATTTAACTAAATGAACTTGCATCTTGTTTTTCTTTTTATGTTTTATGAAATAAATTAATTAATTAAAAGCTATAATAACTACACTAAACCGATCAGATTGTAATTTCTAGATTTAATTGTGTAAAATTTATTTTGCATCAATATTATGAATTGTCAAAAAAAACCTTAACTATACATTAAAAAAATTACACAATCAAATCCAAAAAGTATTTTGTGTTCAATATTGTAGATTGTGAAAATCTTATGTCTGTAATTATTTTCCTCTAATTATTTTAATACAATCAATCAATTATATATTATTAAATAAATAAGAACTCCACCTTTTCTTGATTTCTTTATAAAAGTAGGAAAAATCTTTTTTTCAAAATTTTGTAAGAAATGTAGCTAAAATGAAGAGGGTGAAAAAACACTAATGATGTATGAATATACACATATACCAACACTAATGATGTAACACGCTCTAGTTGGTTTTTTAAAAGAAACAAAAGATGAATGCATTGATGATTCTATAAAATTGTTAAGATCTTTTAGAGAATTGTAATCAATTCATAATTAATCTTATATCAATAACATTATGTTATGAATTTCATATCAATAACATTATGTTTAAGAGTTAAAATGAGAATTTTGATTGCATCTAAATATTCTATTAAAAATGATAGAATCTTTACAAGATTGTAAGTAAACTTATGCTCAATTTTATATCAGTAATATTCAATTTTAAGTAATGTTAACGATTTTGAATATAGAATAATCTATAAATATCGACTGCGAAAATAAGAAAGGTGATGGAAAAAGGGCAACCCATTGCAGAACTACATCTAGGAGGCACTATGGAGTATAGAAAACCATGCTCGCATCCTCATTTCTTTGTTTTTTTGTTGCGTGTTTTGGTGTGGGTAGTTCTTGTTCTTTTTTTGATGATTTTTCCTGCATCTTGGTTAGGTTTTGGTGTTGTTTTTTCACTGTGTAGAGCCATTTTCAGGGAGGTTTCTTTTTTTCCTATTTCTGCGGAGATCATTTCTCCTTTTTGGAGTTTTTTTCCCTTCAATTGGGAGGGGTTCGACTTCTTTTGTTATGGAGAGGTATGATGCATCCTCGAATTTGGTGGTCTTTGGAGCTATGGGTGGCTCAGATACATCTCCTTCAATGCATGCAAATGTCATATCTTGTTTGAACAAGAATGTGATGGGATTCATAGAAGGGTTTTCCCAAAATTAAGAGAGCTAATTTATGCTTAGAGTGATGCCAGGAATGATCGGTTTTGGTAATTCAATTGGAGCATATTTTAGAAGATTAATTCAATTGGAGCATATTTTAGAAGATGTTGCCTACTTAAGCATTCATGCTTTGATCTATAAACTTATGGGGCTTCATCTCTCTATATCAGAGTTAGAGTCTTGGGCACGAAGGACTTGGAACCTTGAAGATGATATCGAGATAATGTGGGTTACTAAAAATTATTTTCTAATTGTGTTTTCATGCATGGAAGACGCAAATAATAAATTTGAAGGGGGTAGTATTTTTATAATTAGGTTGGGCTTTTCATTAACCCTGGCATGTGGGGTTCAGCTTGGTTGAAGATCTCCCTTCAAGGGTTCTGGTTTGGGTTTGGCTCCCAAGGCTTCCACTCGAGTTTTGGAGGAGTGACATTCTCCATTTGATTTCTCTTCTGCTTGGAAAACCAATTGGCTTTGTCATGCAAACTCGGGATATGAAGATAATTTCGTATGCCTAAATATGTGTTAAAATTTATTTAAATAACCCTTTGCCAAATTTTGTAAAAAAATGTCTTGGATCCTCCTCTTGGTTTCAGTAGCTTGATTATGAGATGTTGTCTTTTAAATGTAAAATATGCCAAGTGTGGGCATTTGCAAAGATAGTGCCCTCATTCCAATATGGCTATTTTTGAAAAGAACTCTAAAGGATAGAAAAAATGATGAGATTTTCAATCAATTTGATGTTTTAGATTACTTGCTTCAAGAAGAAGGAATTCCAGCTAGTTTTCTCTCTGGTGGTGGGGCATTGGGTGTGGTCTTTCTAGAAGATAGAGGAAAGGAGAATCAAATCAAATCTTTTGAGGATTGGCAGGATGAGTAGATGTATACAGATATACCTTCTTAGGTTTCAAACATATATGTCCCAAGTGGGGCCTTAATTTTAAAATAGGTTGAAGTCTTAACAGCTTCAATCTCTCCTTTAGTAAAAAAAAGTTGTGGAATATAGGAAAATTAGTGGGGCCTCTCAAGCCTTGGGACTGCAACAAAAAAAAACCCTTTAAAATGGGCATATAGAGAAACCTTTGAATGCAGAGTGCAAGGACCATGAGAAGGTGAAGTTGATTGGTGAGACTTTGGTGGAATCTGGGTTAGTGAAGACCATTGACTCTAATTTTTCCCACTCTCACAAATGATTATTTTATCATGAAATGTAAGGTATATAAATAGCACCCCTGAACAAAAGGTTATTCATGGTATGATTAATTCTTATTTTCCAGACATTATCTTTATCCATGAAACTAAATTGATGGTGGATGGTTTGTTGAATAAATCTCCTAGAATCTTGTCACATGGTTCATGCCAATGTGTTGGAGCCCATGGTAGTTCAGATGGAATGACATGCTTTTGGGACCCTAGGACTCTGGTGGATTTCAATTCGGTCTTTTATCTCTATGGTTGCTTCTAGTTTGGATTCTGGTGAAATTTGTCTCTTCACTAATATCTATCCTCCTATGGACCTTTTAGGCAAATTGCAACTTTGGGAGCATATTAAGCATATAAATTTTTCATATATTTGATTCCCTTTCTCCCTTGGGTTATGGCTAGTGCTTTCAATGCATTAGGTAGCATGGAGGGAAAAAAGAGGGGGCTTATTTAGGCTTTATCCTTTTGCTAACCTCCTTAGGGATAATGATGCAAAGATGATAGCTATTTTCATTAATGGTTGTCATTGATGTCAACATTGCGTACCTAGTTAATGAGGTTTGGTTGAGGTACATCGATATCCTACTGGTGATTCTGGTTCTAGTTTTCTACGTATCAAAAGGTGTGTTGATTTTTTCTTGTTCCCATCCTTGTTGACATGTGCTCAGATCTTATCTTTTGGGTCCAAACTAATCTGGTTATCGGTTGATGTGTTTTGGAGTGACATTTTGCTTTGTGACGTGTATTTTCTTGTTCGTCATCTTTGATGGTTGGGTAATGAGTTTCTTTGTGTGAGGAGGATTATGTGATCCACATTTCATTCCTTACACCACCGCAGGATTGGTTTAGTGTGACCTATTTTAAAATGTACTGGGCTAACATGAAAGTTCTTTATTTGGCATCCATCGATATATATTGAAGATGATCTTGTGTAGATAAGAGTGTGGTATGCAAGGGTATGAAGAAAGCTTATAACTCGGTATACTCTTTTCTTTATGCAAACATGTATTATCGAAGGCGGAAATGTGTCGTGTTCAATGTTTGATGCAGGAGCATCTTGGGTCCTTGGCAATCCTGTTCAACCAAAAATATGTTTGCTTTTGTTCATTAACTTGTTTGGAGACTTCTCGGGGAAGTACTCTGTTGCTCGGGTTCTGTCACTTAGGTATGCTTGTTCCGAGTTGGTCTTTGTTTCTCGGGTTTCTATTGCTCAGTTATGCTTGTTTCGAGTTCAGTTTCTGTCGCCCGGGTATGCTTGTAACGAGTTCAGTTTCTGTCGCTTGGGTATGCTTGTTCTGAGTTCATTTTAGGTCGCTCGGGTTTGTCTTTTGTTGCTCGGGTTTGTCTTTTGTTGCTCGGGTATTCTTGGCCTGAGTCGTGTTCAGTTGCTCGAGGTGTTCTTTGCCCGAGTCACTCTGTTTCTCGGTCATCCTTTGCCCGATTTGTTTATTTTAGAGTTGGATCAGGTGGCTGACTTCTACATTTAATTTTTGTGGCTTAATTAATGTGGGGTCTCTCATTCGGATATGTGTGGACCTAAATCTAGGTCTCAATTATGGATTTGAGTGCCAACCTCTTTGATGGACTCTTGTATATATGTGTTTTTGTGTTTTAATTTTTAGGCAATTTTTAGAAGATAGAAGTTTAAGTATTGAAGTATCTGGAAGGCAGGTCTGTGACCTCGCATGTGTGAAGATCATTCTGTAATTCATTGAATATATGGCCAAAAATGGGAAGGCCTTACAGCCCGACATGTAATGAGTTTGATCAATTAATAAAAAGGATCCTATTGTTTCTTCTCTCAGTCTGTTGTTGTTGTTTCTGCATTGTATCTGCAAGTTGGTTTGGTAGGTGGGAGTGCCCTTGGCCCCACTTACTATCCCTCCTTGCGTCAATGTTTCAGTGGTGGATTTATTGTTATCAATATTATTTTGGCACTTAGCCAATTTCTATATGTAGTGAGCCTCCCTTTGGTAGTTAGTTATTTCTCTTGGTTATGATAGCTTGTTTTTATTTTAAGGGGAGTGAGCCCGACCAGTAGTGAGTCGCACCAACAATGAGAATTTATAAAAATCACCTTAACCGGTGTTCATTTTCATGAGAATTAGTTTCTCCATGGTTTTTCATGTCTTGGGTTTCCATGTAAAAATATGGTGTTAATTGTGCATTGTGTTATTCTACATTGTTCATGGTTTCAATGCTTTATCTTTTTTACCAGTTGGATCTGAAATAAATAAAATTTGGTGAATAACTGATTCATCCCCCTCTCAATTATTCGGCTTGTTCAAAAATTGGTGTCAAAGCTTTGGTTCCTTGGTATAGAGATTAATCGCTTGAGGTAGATCCGTTGGTGCACAAAATGAACATTCCTATATTTGATGGATCCGATTACAATACTTGGAAGGAACAGGTGAGGATTTACATAATTTCATTGAGCTACAACATTTGGAAAGATGTGGAGACTAAGTATACTACACCAGCAAATGCAAGTGGTCCCTCCACTCTTGATGAGGTTACATCTTGTGAAGAAAATGAGAAGGCAAGGTATGCTATTTTTAGTGCTTTATCAAAAACTAAGCTTGCAAAAGTTATTTTATTGAAGACTGATTGTGAAGATTGGGAAAATCTTAAAGAGATTTATGAAGGAAATTGTAGAGTTAAATTATCAAAGAAGTTGGTTGCTAAGTGTATATATGAGAACTTGAAAATGGATGAAAATGAAATCATAACAAGCTACTCTCAGAAGATTGATAATGTAGTTATTGAGGTCAGAAATCAGGGAGGTACCCTAACCAATGAAGAATATGGAAAATATTTTGATGACTCTACCAAAGAGTTACAGTGACAAAAAAATTTCTATTGAAGAGGTGTATGATCCAAAGACGTTTACTCAAGAAAAATTGTTTGGCACCTTGACCGCATTTGAAATGAGGAAGTTTGGGAAGGACAAGGAGAAATCTGAGACAACTTTTAAAGCCACAAAGACTGAAGAAGATTCAGAAGATGATGAGAGTTCAAATGAATTAGAAGAAAACTTTACAAGAAGATTGAAGAAAGGTACAGACAAGTACAAAGGTATGTCACCCCTTAAATTCTTTAGATGTGGAAAGATTGGTCATGTTGCTTCTAAATGTCTAGGAAAAGGAACAAAACAGAAGTTTAAGAGATTTAACAAGAAAGGTTATTATGTCAATGAGAATGCTAGTATATCAAATGATGAATCGGAAGATGGGGTTTGCTTTTTTTTTATAAGGAAGATGAACCTAAATTTGATATCTCTAACATTTGTCCAATATTATATATGAACTTATTGCTCTATATGTTAGAAGAAATAAAGATGAATAGTTGATTGACAGTGGTTGTTCACATCACGTGACCGGTGACAAAAGTAAGTTTATGAAACTTGATAAGTATGATGGTGGAACCATTATCTTTGGAGATAATCAAAATTTGTATATTATTGGAATTGGTTCTCTTGCTTTTGATGGAAAATATAACACTGACAATGTTTATTATGTGAAGGGCTTATATCATAATCTTTTGAGGTGTTGGTCAAATGTGCGAGAATGGATATAACGTTGTGTTTTAGGATAATGGTTGTGAAATCCGGAAGAAGTCTGGAATGGTTATTGTTGCTGGAAAAAGAACAATGTGAAATATGTATCAATTGGAAGGAGCTATAGAAAAATGATTCGTAACACAGGCTGATGATAGTTGGCTTGGGCACTAGAGGAGTGTCACATAAACTTTGATAACCTAGTAAGAATAAGTTCAACTTGTGTTGTGAGAGATTTACCAAGACTAACAAAACTAGACAGTATTATTTGCAAAGGATGTCGTGAAGGAAAGAAAACAAAAGCAACATTCAAAGGAAAGGAACATTCTTTCATCGATTTGTTGGATCTTGTGCATAAAGATCTATGTGGTCCAACAAGAACAAGGAGCTTACAAGATGAAAACCATGTTACGATTTTGTTGATGACTTTTCCAGATTTACTTGGGTCACATTTTTTAGAGAAAATTTTGAGGCTTTAGAAAAATTCAAGATATTCAAGGCAAGATTTGAAAATGAATGTGATAGAAGAATAAAATGTTTGAGGTCTGATAGATGAGGTAAGTTTATGTCTAATGAATTTAACAATTTTTGTAATAAACATTGAATTAAGAGACAGTTATCAGCCCCAAGGACACCACAATATAATGGTGTAGTAGAGAGAATGAATTGGATAGTTCAACAAGCTGCTAGAGAAATGATCAAAGAAGCAAGATTAACTTAGGTATATTGGAGAGAATTGTACACATTGTTCTAGACACTCTTAACATAGTACTTTTCATAAAGAAACATAGAAAGACATCTTGTGAACTATGGCATGGAAGAGCACCGACAGTGAAATAATTCAAAAACCATTGGAGTAACTACTACATTCGAAGAGATGAGGATAATCTTGGAAAGTTCGACAATAGAGTTGATGAAGGTATTTTTCTGGGATATTCTACGAGGAGAAAATTCTACCGGTGTTACAACAAGAGACTAAATAAGATGGTAGAAAGTGCAAATGTGAAGTTTCACGAAGATATTCAAAGAACACCTATTAGGCACACCAGATATGAGTGTGATGAACCTGGTGATAGAGAAAAAGAAGAAAAATAGAAAGAAGCGGAGGAGACAAAGGAGGCACCGACATCCACAACTAAGACGCCAAGGTATGTACAAAAAAAACATTCTGAAAAATAGATTATAGGAGATAAGAATAAAGGATTAATCACAAGATGTAAAGTTTCTTGAGAAAAAGTATTACTTTGTTTACTTTCATAAACTAAATTGAAGACTGTAGAAGAGGCATGCAATGATGAAAGTTTTTTTTTTAAATTGACTTATGCATATTTGAACTTAAGACCTCCCAATTGAGATACTTTGCATCTTACCGCTCCATTGTTGGGTCTAGAAGCAATGAAAGAAGAAATTGATCAGATTGAGAAGAATCAAACTTGGGAGCTTGTGCCCAAGCCAACAGACAAAAATTTAATAGGTACAAAACGAGTATTTTAGAACAAGTTGGATAAGAATGGACAGGTGATAAGAAATAAGGAAAGATTGGTTTGCAAAGGTTATACATAGATTGAGGGAATCGATTTTGAAGAAACGTATGCTCATGTTTCCCAAATGAAAGTGATAAGAATATTTTTGGCTTTTGCGGCCTACAGGATTTCAAAATGTATTAGATGGATGTCAAATCGGCATTCCTGAATGGAGAATTAAAAGAAGTATACATTGTATTTTTTAAACCAAAAGGTTTTAGGTCAGAGTATGAACCGGATTTGGTTTGTAGATTGGAGAAAGCGTTATATGGACTGAAGTAGGCACCAAGGGCCTAGTATGGTAGATTGGACAAGTATTTGATTAAACAAGGATTTAACAAGGGATCGGCTAACATTAATTTGTACTACAAGGTGATTTCAGATCAAATTTTGATTATTATAGTCTATGTTGATGAGATTATCTTTGGAGGAAATGATGATAAATGCAAAGGTTTTGATGAAAATATGCAGAGGGAACTTGAAATGTCTATGATCAGTTAGTTGAATTTCTTTCTTGGATTGCAAGTGAAACAGAACAGTAAAGGATTTTTGATTTCTCAATCCAAGTATGTTAAAGAATTGTTGAAGTTTGGATTGGAGAACTCTAAACCAGTTTTTGCACCTATCGTTGCCAGTTGTAAACTAACAAAAGAGGATGAGTCACCAAATGTTGATGCTAGTAAGTACATGTCAATGATTGGAGGATTGCTATATTTGATTGCTACTAGACCGACATTATGTGTGTTGTGTGTTTGGTGGCCCGGTTTCAGCAAGAACCAAAGGAATCTTATTTTTTTGTAGTAAAAGGGATTTTTTGATACTTTAAAGGGATAGAGGATATTGAATTATGGTATCCTAAGGATTCAAACTTTTCTCTGATAGCTTACACTAATGTGGATTGGGTCAGTTGTGTAGATAATAGGAGTACTAGTGGTGGAGCTTACATTCTTGGCTCCCAGTTGGTTGCATGGTCAAGTAAGAAATAGGATTTTGTAACTTTATATACTACTGAGGCAGAATACATTGCAACATTTATCTTCTTGTTGCACTCAATTTCTTTGGATGAAACAAACATTGAAAGACATTGGCATATTTTTTGATGATCTGATATCAATTATCTGTGATAACACCAGTGCTATAAATATTTCTAAGAATCCAGTATAAAATTCTAGAATAAAGCATATAGAAATTAGATATCACTTTCTGGGGGAGAAGGTATTGGACAATGAGGTAAAACTTGAATATATACTTTTAAAAGAGTATATTGCATATATTTTTAATAAATCGTTGTGTAAGGACATTTTTTAGTATCTCAAGCATAAATTGGGGGTCCATCTCCTTTTTGATCTGAACTAAGTGTACAGGAGAATGCATTGATCCAAGGTATTGCATGGTTATACTTTTCTAGATTAGTGCTTGGAGGCTTCCTCTCAGGGGGGATAGAGCGAGTTTCTCAGATGGAGTATTTGTCCTCTGTCATTGTTGTCAAAGGGGGACAAGATCAGAGTTTTGATGTTGATACCTTAAGTCATGTTTTTGCTTGTTGTTGATGGATGTTGTCATAAATGGCAAAGGGGGACATTGATGAAAATATGATTGATGTTTTCATTAATGGTTGTCATTAATGTCAACATTTCTTACCTAGTTAATGAGGTTCGGTTGAGGTATATAGGTGATTCTAGTTTTGATTATCTACGTACTTGAGGGTGTGCTAAGTTTGTCTTGGTCTCATCCTTGTTGGCATGCGCTAATATCATATATTTTGGGTCCAGGCCGATCTGTTTATTGGTTGATGTGTTTCAGAGTGACCATTTTCTTTGTGACGTGTATTTCCTTATTCACCAGCTCTGATGGTTGGGTAGCATGTTTCTTTGCGCGAGGAGGATCATGTGGTCCACATTTCATTCCTTACCACTATGAGAATGATCTAGTGTGACCTATTTCAAATCGTACTAAGCCGACATGAAATTTATTTATTTGGCATGCATCGATATATATTTAAGATGATCTTGTGTGGATAAGAGTGTGGTATGTGAGCGTATGAAGAAGGCTTATATCTTTGTATAATATTTTCTTTGCATGAGCATGTGTTACCAAAAGAAGCATACTTTTGTGTTGGATGTTTTCAATGGTGGATTTACTATTATCAGTATTGTTTTGGCAGTTAGCCAATTTTTACAGGGAATGAGCCTCCCTTTGGCAGTTAGTCATTTCTCTTGGTTGTGATAGCCTATTTTTTTATTAAGAGCAATGACCTCGACCGACAGACACCTGTAGTGAGAATTTGTAAAAATCACCTCAACTAGTTTTCATTTTCATGAGAATTAGATTCTCTATGGTTTTTCCCATCTTGGGTTCCTACGTAAAAATTTGGTGTTAATTGTGTGTTGTGTTATTCTGCATTGTTCATGGTTTTAATGCTTTATTTGTTTTACCAGTTGGATCTTAAATGAAGAAAATTTGTTCAATAACTAATTTAATCCCCCCTCTCAGTCATTCATCACGTTCAATAGATAATATTGATTAGTTGAATTTTATTGATGTGAATCCTAATTATCGAATCTTCACATAGAACAATAGGAGTGGTGCACACGCTATTTCAGAAAAGCTTGATAGATTTATTGTCTCATGTTATTGGATGGGGGATAGATGGAGTACCAATTAAATGATCTTAGATCAGAGAGGTTCTGATCACGCAAACTCTCAATGGTTACTTTTAGAGCTTCTAAGAATCCGTCTTTTAAGTTTCAACTTATGTTGTTGCGGGATCTTTCTCCCCGAGACTTAATAGTTGATTGGTGGCATGAAGGGAAACCTACTTATGGCAGGGCTATGTATTCTTTTGTTAAAAGATTACAATATGTGAATTATAAGCTCAAGAAGTGGAATAAGAAATGCTTTGGAAACCTTCACTTTTACAAAATGGAAGCTCAAACTCGGGTGGATACAATCACTCGCCTGATTCGTGACCAAGGACTTGCATTGGACTTGATTAGAGATGAGGCACTAGCTATTAAGGTTTTAGAGGAATGGGAACTTCGTAAGGAGTGTTGGAAATTTGGATGTGTTTTCATTGATTTCAAGATGTCTACTATGATGTTTTTTATGGCTATTGTGTTGCTTGGATGTTTAGCGTGAAGATCATATGGTTTTGATATTTGTTATGAAGTTTGGTTGACAGATATGCAGTTTTGCCAGTAACGCAAGATGTTCAAATGAATGGCGATGGAAGGTTACTGAAGATGAGGAGTCACTCACCTCATGGGATGTTGTAGAGGTTGTCTACATACTTCATGTTAAGTTTGAGTTTCTGGTATGATGATTTGGTCAAGCTATGATGTCACAGATGAAAACTGGTTTATTTTGTTGATTGCCAGTGTTATAGAGTTGTTGAGATTGCTTTCACGCAAGTGTTGTAGATGAGAACTTTAGTTGTGCATCTGGGAATGTGTTAAGGACGTAGCAATGTGTCTACCATTCAAAGGGTTTGTGATTATGATGATCCGCAAGGAAGTTACAAGTATTTTAGTGAAGGATGACAGTGTTCTTGAATGTTTATCATAAGATGTTGGTAGATCCGATGGGTGCAATGGATTTGTTTGTTTGTTTGTTTGAGCTTAGTGATGCCTTAGGATGATCTTGGATTATGTGTCTGATGAGTTGGCAGTTTACATTGATCAAGGTGACCAAGTTCAATGAATCTAAGTTATTTTTTTGTGTTCTTAGCCGACATGATTAAGGAAAGATTATAAAACATTTTAGGGTTATGATCGTGATCTCGAGATGTTACTAATGGATCCAAGGGATGTTTGGAAAGTGCACAGAGATATTTATGGTTGATTTTAGCGTTGAAGAAATGATGTTTAGGGATTAGGTCTTTATCGACCTATTTCTTGATAAATATGGTGAATTAGGGTTTGTTTGGTGTGCCATGTTTATGCGCCAGTGTTTTTGAGATCATGGAAGCAGGTGTATGCTAGAAAAGCATTTTTGCATATCTACTTGAGGTTCAATTACTTTTCTGTGATGTGGCAGAAAGAATTGTAGCAAGGGATCTGAATGTACTAAAAATGAACTAACGAAGGCATAGTAAGATGCTACTATACAACTCATGAATTATCAGATTGGAGTCTGAAAAGTGTTTGTAAAACAATAAGACTTTGATTTGTAATTGTAAGTCAGTGTGACTTCCTTAGGGTGGGTTCCCAAGGCAAATTGAGTAGTGAACTCTAGGCAGTGTGCCTGAATGCATGTGCATTCCTCATATTGTAATAAGTTATACTTCTAACAAGGTATCAGTCTTATTGTGGGTATCAGCCCGACCATGGTTTTCACCCTAGTTTGGGTTTCCATGGTAAAAATATGTGTTATCTGGTGTTGATATTTTTTTATTTGTGTTACATGATTTACATTTGCAAATCAGTGATAACAATTTATGTGATCAAGGGTTTTATGCTTGAAAGGTTTTAGAGTTTGAAAGTTTAAGTATTTTGGTAGCAACTGATCACGCAAACTCTCAATGGTTACTTTTAGAGCTTCTAAGAATCCTTCTTTTAAGTTTCAACTTATGTGGTTGCGGGATCTTTCTCCTCGGGACTTAATAGCTGATTGGTGGCATGAAGGGAAACCTACTTATGGCAGGGCTATGTATTCTTTTGTTAAAAGATTACAATATGTGAATTATAAGCTCAAGAAATGCTTTGGAAACCTTCACTATTACAAAATGGAAGCTCAAACTCGAGTGGATACAATCACTCGCCTTATTCATGACCAAGGACTTGCATTGGACTTGAGGAGAGATGAGGCACTAGCTATTAAGGTTTTAGAGGAATGGGAACTTCGTAAGGAGTGTTGGAAATTTGGATGTGTTTTCATTGATGTCAACATGTCTACTGTGATGTTTTTGATGTCTACTATGTTGCTTGGATGTTTAGTGTGAAGATCATATGGTTTTGATAGTTGTTATGAAGTTTGGTTGACATATATGCAGTTTTGCCAGTGACGCAAGATGTTCAGATGAATGGCGATGGAAGGTTACTGAAGATGAGGAGTAACTCACCTCATGGGATGTTGTAGAGGTTGTCTACATACTTCATGTTAAGTTTGAGTTTCTGGCATGATGATTTGGTCAAGCTATGATGTCACAGATGAAAACTGGTTATTTTGTTGATTGTCAGTGTTATAAAGTTGTTGAGATTGCTTTCGCGCAAGTGTTGTAGATGAGAACTTTAGTTGTGCATCTGGGAATGTGTTAAGGACATAGCAATGTGTCTACTATTCAAAGGGTTTGTGATTCTGATTATCCGCAAGGAAGTTACAAGTATTTTAGTGAAGGATGACAGTGTTCTTGAATGTTTATCATAACTAGATGTTGGTAGATCCGATGGGTGCAATGGATTTGTTTGTTTGTTTGTTTGAGCTTAGTGATGCCTTAGGATGATCTTGGATTATGTGTCTGATGAGTTGGCAGTTTACATTGATCAAGGTGACCAAGTTCAATGAATCTAAGTTATATTTTTGTATTCTTAGCCGACATGATTAAGGAAAGATTATAAAACATTTTAGGGTTATGATCATGATCTCGAGATGTTACTAATGGATCTAAGGGATGTTTGGAAAGTGCACAGAGATATTGATGGTTGATTTTAGCGTTGAAGAAAGGATGTTTAGGGATTAGGTCTTTATCGACCTAGTTCTTGATAAATATGGTGAATTAGGGTTTGTTTGGTGTGCCATGTTTATGCGCCAGTGTTTTTGAGATCGTGGAAGCAAATGTATGCTAGAAAAGCATTTTTACATATCTACTTGAGGTTCAATTGCTTGTCTGTGATGTGGCAGAAAGAATTGCAACAAGGGATCTGAATGTACTGAAAATGAACTAACGAAGGCATAGTAAGATGCTACTATACAACTCATGAATTATCATATTGGAGTCTGAAAAGTGTTTGTAAAACAATAAAGCTTTGATTTGTAATTGTAAGTCAGTGTGACTTCCTTAGGGTGGGTTCCCAAGGCAAATTGAGTAGTGAACTCTTGGCAGTGTGCATGGATGCATGTGCATTCCTCATATTGTAATAAGTTACACTTCTAACAAGGTATCAGTCTTATTGTGGGTATCAGCCCGACCATGGTTTTCACCCTAGTTTGGGTTTCCATGGTAAAAATCTTTGTGTTATCTGGTGTTGATGTTTTTTGATTTGTGTTTACATAATTTACTTTTGCAAATCAGTGATAATCTAAGGCGCTCAACTTTCTTCAATGAGAGATACTTCCCATGAGGCTTCTCACTATTTCTCTACTTTGCTTACATAGGACTCTCTCCTTGCAGGTGAAGATGAAGTTTATATTTTGGATTGCATTCCCTCTTAAGTGTCTAATGAGATGAATGGGGCTCTCTTGTGCTCCATCTCATTAAAGGAATTGGAAGATGTTATCTTTCTTATGGAAAAAGATAAGGCCCAGGTCCAGATTGTCTTCCAATTGATTAGTTTTGACCCATTTCTCTTTGTAATGTGGTATACAAGATTATCACTATATTGATTGCAAAAAGAATCAAGTCATACCTCAAGGCTTTGACCTATGTTGAGAAAGGTGGATTTGTTGTTGGTAGATAGATTTTTGGTGGGATTGTGAATGGTGGTCATTCATTTCATGGCAACCTCTAAAGAAAAGACCATGTTTATCAAACTTGATATGGAAAAAGCTTATGACATAATTAAATGGACCTTCTTACAAAAAGCTCTTCTAGATTTTAGACGGTGGTAGTTGGGTTAATTGGATCATGAGCAATGTTACCTCTACTTCTTTCTTGGTTCTCGTTAATGGAGAACCATCTGAGTTATTTAGTGCTTTGAGAGACCTTCGCCAAGGAGATCCTCTTCCCCCCTATTTGTTTATTATCATGGCATAAGGGCTTGGTAGATTTATCAAATACTATGTTAGACAAGGGCTAATTCAAGGTTGGAGTCAGTGCAATAGATTGCCTCCTTATTCTCACCTCTAATTTTTTGATGATATAGCCTTGATGGACATGGCCAAAATCTATGAAGTTGTTAATTTTAGGTCTCTAGACATTTATATGGCAACTTCGAGGCAAAAAGTTAATGAGGCCAAGTCCTCTATATTCTTCTTTAATACTCCCCGCTTTATTCAAAGCAGGATTGCTCAGATTCTCAATTTTCAAATTGGCTCTCTTCCTCTGGTTTATCTTGGGATTCTCATTGGTATGAAATCTCAATGCAGAGAGTTCTAGCAGGAGATTCTTGATAAGTTTCGAAAAAAAGGTTAGCCATTGGACTTCTAGATGGCTTTTCCCTACTAGTAGGATGACTCTTTTGAAGTCGACGGTGCAAGCTCTCCCTATTTGCAGATGTTTTGTGCAAGTTGTCCTCTCTAAATTCATTAAAGAGCTTGATGCTATTTCTCGCCAATCTCTATGATCTGGTAATTTTCTCTCTTCGAAATAGAGTTTGGTCAAATGGCATTTTGTTTGCAGACTGAAGCAAGAGGGAGGTGTTGGGCTCCAAGAAGATGGTTTGTTTGGTCAATTTTTAGTGGCCAAGTTATATTGGAGGTGGTGAACTTGCGAAGATTAGGATTGGGCTATAATTCTTACACATAAGTACCTTCGAGGAGCGAGTTTCTTGGATATGACTCATTGCAACTTTATGGAGAAGGGTTCTATGATTTGGATACTGACAAAAGAGGGGCGAAGCTTATCAAGGAGCATCTTTTCTAGACTTGCAATAAGGGATTTGATGCTCCTTTTTGGTTCAATTCTTGGGATGGTCCACAGTGAGAGTGAAATTCTTTATTGCAAATTCCTTGGAATACAATTCAGCTATTATTGTGTAATACTGCAGAAAACACCATGTCCAAATGCTCTGGAAGAAAATTTCAGAGTATTTTTGTAGTATCACTAAAGAAAATTTCAGAGTACTTCTGTAGTATCACTCAAGAAAATTTCAGAGTATTTTTGTGGTATCACTCAAAGCAACACCATGTGGATTACTCAATAGCCCTACTCTAGCACTTTGCCAGGCTCAAAAAACTCGTGGCCCAACCCAGGGGACATGATGATATTGCCAGCAATATTAGGTTTAAGACAATAATCATCCCATGTGATATCCACCAATTGATAACCTAGACTCCTTCGTGAACACTTCAACTTGTTAATTTCCAACTCCAAAGCATGTCACATGTTAGATGCCAAATCAGACATGGGCCTTATTTCATTTAAATTTTATTTATAGGTTCACATCTTGAGCTGTGTCATTTCAAAGTCAGATCTTCTAATGTTTGGAAGGTGGATCCTCTCAGCTGGTAATTGCAATAAGAAAAGGTGTAAAAGGTAATTATGAAGGCAATGATAAGAAGCATAATACCCTAGTGAAACTAGAAAGGAATAAGTTAAGGAAGCAGGTTTGGGTGTAGATAGCCTCGTACAAAACAAATAGTGGTTACAGTTCTAATACCCATTTGTAATCATATCTTGCACAAACACAATACACATGCAATCCAAGCAAAAGTAGTTTACAACCCCCAAAGATGTGGTTCCGTGATCTTAAGCAAAGGCAAACTCAGAGTAAATATGAACTGATACAAAAAAAATAGATGTCCAAGTATCTTCCTATTTTGAATGACAAAACAGATGATGGATCATTTGGATCATTTGGATCATTTGGAAAGTTTTGTTTTTCAAGTTACTTTCCGTAGCTTTTCTTGCTGACCACGTGAGTCTTTAAGAATCAACTGCATAATATTTATATGGAAAATGTAAATGTTAAAAAAAAACATTTCGGACAAGTGTAGCAAATCTACAAATCATTTGCTTGGCAGGAGAATAGCAATGTTAACAAACATCTTGAACAAGTGGTACCACATCTATAGATCATCTGACCGGCACGGCCTAAAGCACCAAGAGCGGCTCTAGCTCTTTGGAGTTTGGAACTACTTGCAAATTTGGTCTAATCTGTACTCTCAAACATGCAACCTGGGTCTAATATGTTATGAACAAATCTCTTAGCCAATTTTCTTGTGACTTGTCGAGGCAAAGCTATTCAAAAAACTTTGGAATTCTCTGACACGCGAGAATTTCATTCTAGTGAGACAGATATTCTCACACCTAAAGAATTACTAAGAATCAAATGGAATGGAACGAATGGTGCGTACTTTCCTGTAACATCGAATAAGGCAAAATTTATAACACATAATGCCGGACTTAGACATTTAGAGACCAATCATAAGGTTGATATGAGACTTTTAGTTGATTACTACCCAATAATCCCAACAATTGCTCTGCCGTGGCGGGCTCTAAGTAGTTTGCAACAAACTTCAGAACCTCTCTTTCATCCTTGCCAAAGTCACCACTATACCTGCCAAAGCCGAATTTAAAGTTAGGAACTACCGAATAGCATTTACAAGAAGTGGTTATCATTATCGTATCTAGCAGCAGACCATGAAAAACGTTACTTTACCATTTCATAATCTTGCTCAGGGAAGCAGTATTGGTGTCCATATCAAGCAAGAATCCACCATCATTGAAAAAAATTCTAGCAGCTAGCCTTAATTCTTCATCGATACTTGCAGGTGAATAACATATGAAGGGAGGACTTGATTTTGCACCAGATACTAAAGCAAAATGAACCAGTGGTTCAGGAATTAACAAGGCAACCTGTTTCAGCAAATATCAGATCACCATTAGGAAATACCATTGAAGCACCCCAAAAGAAGCAAACCACTTATGCAGTGAATTAAAGAATTTGCAGTTCTTTCCAAATTACAGGGTGTCATGCACAAGAACTAGTAGCAACAGAAAGGTTTGTATAATGTTCGTGGAATAATATTTGTGTCAACAATACTGTTAATCATCTAAACCTTGTCAGGTCAACTGTAAAAGAGTTATTGCACGTAAACACACAAACTTGTTCAAGAAGTATGAACAGGAGTCCAAGACCAATTGTTGCAGTACAGTCTCGTTACTTTCTTTTCTTTTATATAAGAAAGCGGTAACTTTTGATACATGAAAAGGCTCTCAAGAAACCCATATGTAATTGGGAAAATGACCTTTAGTGTTAGGGGGCATTTCCATCCCCGTGAGTACTATAGAATGAATCAGCTTTATCCTTTGACTAAGCATACTCCGCTCATACCCTTCTCTCACAGCGCTCTGCTATGTTTTAACCTTGTTAAAAGATCATAAAAAGTATTTGGGAAAAGCATATCCTTTCTACTCTTAGTAACATATTTCAGAATAGTTCAATTGTCAGCTTCGCTCATATGTACTTTTTAATTGTCTTATATTCATTTCCATTTTCAATCAACTACTCAAATATGATACTAAGTAGTTTGCCCAGAAGGAAGCGTAGATTTTGGACATCAAATAATCAGGGAAATCAATAACATTTTGGGTAATGGAAATAAATCAAAACAATAATTGTCACCGGGTCTGTATACTGTAATCCAAAAGCTGTGCAACTACAAGGAAGAGTGTGTGATTACAAGTTGACAAGTGCGAACACTTCTAACCCTAAAAGAGAAGATATGTGTCATTAATTCCAGACTGAGGAAGGCAACAAATGTCTATTTCTCCTAAGGAAAATCCATAAAAGGAAGATGCTGAAATAGCTGTCAACAAAGTTCTTAAAATTTATTAGGAGATGAAAACAAAAAATGAAATCTCACCTTAACACGCTTGTCCTTCAACCCAAAAGGCTTTGTCAGATTGTAAGGAGGTCTTTGATTACCACGAAGAACTCCATTTTGAATGGCTGAGAGTGAATAGGGATACCCACCAATCACGTACTTAAAGTCACCGAAAAATTTTCGCCGCTCGAGGGGTCCATTAGGTGGACCCCACATCACGATTGCATGAATTGCCATCATATTGTACAAATTGATGAAGAATGCAAGCTTTTCTTCCCTTGATAAATCATGTAAGTCGATTCGGTGGAGGTCTTCAATCACTTTCAAGTATCTGCATCACAAATGAAGGGAAGAACACAGAAGTCAAATTTTAGGCGGTATACCAAAACATTTTAACATTGTAGTAGAGTGCGAATAAACTATGAAATTATGGATATCAAGAAGCATGCAGTAAACTTTAGCAAATTAATCAATAACCCAAAGTGCACACCTCAAAAATTCTGCACTAGAACCAATGCTTCTATAATCTACATGCTTGCCATTATCAGAAATATGAGCTGCGTAAATTGCCAGAGTCAAGCTACGTAGCTTAGCTGCAACTTCTGTTGCTGGCTTTGGCTTCATATCATTTGTACGTCCAATAAAATTGTAGCACTTGGAAATTACTGGATCATGTTCCAAAAACCGGTAGAGATGATTCCCATCATCAAAAGCGTTCTCACTAGGAATAACCAACATGCAATACAAGTCAAGATATGTTTGCATTGATATTCAGAGCATCAAACTTCATCTAAAGAAAGCAATCAATCCATATGGCTAATTTAAAATCTTGAAATTGTATTAAAATGTTCGAATGATGTGAGACGCGACATACTCTAAAACATGGTGGAAGAAGTGCTTAGCAGCAAGCTTTCTCCCAAAATCAACTGCCTGCAAAGATAGCATTAAGTCAGCCAAAACAATTCATTCCTTTAGGACGCAGCTGTTAAGAGTTTTGGAATTGATAACAAAGGAGAAATAGCTAATTTTATTACTTGCATGCTTCAGGACTAGTAGATTTACAAACATAGTGCCTTTAGAGAATTTTTTTATACTATGCTTCAGTAATATACCACATTGAACAAGCATGTCTCACAAAAAGATTAGTTCGTTAATTCATAGATTCAAACAATGAAGAAAGGCCAACCAGACAGTGCAGTAAAGGGCATCTAGCCTTTGCAAAGTCATAATCTGGAAGACGCGTAGCAATCGTTGAATGCAATGTGCAAACAAAAATTTAGGAAACCAAAACCTTTCAAGCAAGAAAGGAAAGACTTTCAACTTTCCAAGAACATTAGAAATGGTATTTGCTTGTTGCAAGGAAAATAAGCCTGCTGAGATGAAAGTACCAATTGTTTTGATTCTTTAACACACCCCAAATAATAAATCAACCCTACTTCCTATACCCTTACAATATAAAGAATTTGATGTCCTCTCTAACAAGTAGCAGGAAGATAATGATATTGCTGAACAAGGTGAAACTGCAGAATGGGTAGAGTTGCTCCAGTGCCAAAATTAAAACTTCTCAAACTTCAGTTTCTTTCCGCTTGTTGGTTTCTGGGGCGCATTTAGACTCTTTGCGCTCCAGGAGAGTTTTCTACTGTTTTCCCAATAACTATCTCCACTTCAATTACCTCTGCATTGTTTTGGTCCATGCCTATATGTTGGTTCCCAAGTAGTTCATCCGCGGCAATTCTGGGATTTCAATATGGTTTTCCAGCAGATGTATAAAACATGTGCTAGTTTTTGTATCAACCAAAAACTTATGCTTTTCTTTTACTTTAAAGCTCTGCTGCTCTCTGACAGTAAATTTGATGACATGTATGATTCTTCAGAGGCAGTTGAGAATTTAAAAAAAATTAGTAAGAACGCCCTCTCCAGAAGGGCAATTTTGGACTCTGAAAATTCGTACTTCTGTTCTTGAGTCGGATAAGCCCCCATAAATCATAATAGAAGCTCAAATTTCACCATAAAAGACTACACCTATACAATTTGACCTAAACTTTAATGTCGAGAAGCATCAGGAAAGGAAAAAGCATTAATAAAACATAGCCAGGTAAAGTGTGTAACAAACCTCTTCCTTCTCCAGCAATTGGTCCTCGGCCAAGAAATCCACTGCTTCCGATCCAACAAAGCACCTGCTGAACATTCGCATTTTATAAAACCTGTCCTTGATGACCACATGTTCTCTGAGTTTTTTTACAACATTCTCATACTCATCGACCATCCCATTGTTCCCAAAATCCTCTTCCTCGGCAGATGGTGGCAATGGAGCCTCTGAAGGAGCTTCTGTTTCAATCAACCCCTTGATCTTCTCATCAAGCTCCCCAGACTTATCCATCGCTGTAATTTCCCTTGCTCCTCCGATGAACACTTCATTGAAGAAAATTTGCGGAACAGAAGAAGAACCTGTTCTTTTCTCCAACTCAACCTTCCTGCCTGGGTAGATATCCGTGTTTATCTCAATAAACCTTAGGCCTTTCTGTCTCAAAAAAGATCTGGCTACTCGGCAATCAGAGCTTTCAGAACAAGAAAACAAAATTATCCTACCCTTAAACATAGGCTCTGGAGCCCTTAAATCTTGTAAGACCATGTCCTGACCTTGGATGCTCTTTGCCTCTGCATTTCCTTCTAAACTGTTCTTGACCAAAGTCAAAGGATTCCAAGCATTCCAGTCCTTAAACAAATTCGCCTTCTTATCTTCTTCATTGTTAGTGGTAACTTTACCTTCTACATTTACAATGTTCTGATCAATTTCCTCTCTCTTACCAGATAAACGCCTAATAACATTCCCAACCACAACACCACGCTCTACGACATAATTCTTCAGAGCAGCAGCTTTCTCAGGCCAAGCCGTGGTGCCTTGAGAAGCCAGATCAGACTCTGATGGGGGGTTTTCAGTGCCATCAAAAACGGGCTCATAGTACTTCTCTTCCGCAGGGACGTCTAGAGTTTGCTCATTGACAGCTCCATCCTTTTCTGCTATAACATCTTTTACTTCGATTTTCCCATCCTGAACATTTACGGTCTTTTCTTCAACAGTAATAACACGATCATGATCCTCATCTGGTTTGTCCAGAATCACTTTCTCCTCTGGGACGGGAATATTTTGAGGAAAATGATCCTCCTTTAAAGCCTGGTTCTCCATGATAAAAAATTTGAAAACGAACAAGTATATTTCCCCAGTTCTATAAAATGCTCAATGCACCTCACAACAGAACTCAATCCAAGGGTTTTCCTGCAAAATCCAACAAAAGTTTCAAAATTTCTGTAAACATAGGTCCATTTACCCACCTAAATCCCTTTGTAACCGTTCCTTTCAAACATATTTAAAAGAAAACTATTCTAACGCAGAGGGAACAAAATTTCATTATGGCTTATGACAGATCAGTACATATTTTCAGGGGTTTAACAGTTTTTAGATAACTATTAAGAGTTTTTGAATTTGATTGTGTTTTAAAAGAAAACTATTCTAACGCAGAGGGAACAAAATTTCATTATGGCTTATGACAGATCAGTACATATTTTCAGGGGTTTAACACTTTTTTAGATTTTAAAATTTTTGTAAGATTAAATCAAAGATCCTATAAATCCTCTTTCAGATGTTGTTTCTTTTCAACCTGAAAAAGAAAAAGGAAATGAAAAACAATGGAATCGGTCTGATACTATCTAAACTACCACATGAAAATCAGCATCTCGCCTAAGACGCATCCAGTTATTCAAGTTGAATATCTTCTTCAAGCTTGACCGCTACATTTTTGCAGTAGTTTACTGTAAAAAAAGAAAATTCAAGTGTCCACTCTAACCTTCACTCATTATGAAATCAGACATCCGCAATCATTTCACCGCCTGATCAGGCCAAGAAAGAAACAAATAAACCGGGCTTTCTATTACTTGTGAAAAACAGCATGAAAAACAGAGCTTCACCGATAACGAATAGCAGCTGAGAAATTCGCGATGTGGTTTACAAGAGAGAGTTATATTGTGCTTTACCAGAAGAAAACTTTAACTACACATTTTCAGGCTTGTTAAATTTTTCGACATCAAAACGGATATACTGATCTGACAGAAAAACAAATAACGGCCCAAAAGTAACGCAAAGAATCAAAATTAGTGAAGCGCATATCAAGGCATTTTCTCCGGTTTGTCACTGACTTTAAAACAAATATGTAATCTGATCCCTCTTTTGACGTTATTTTGTAATAATTTACACCATTAATCCAGATTTCACTTATTCTCTTTGCTCCTCATATTTTCCGAGATTAATGCCATCATTCCACCATATTTATCCTATAAATTCTCAGTAGATCTTATATAGGCTCCCTTTCTCTAACTGGTCAACATCAAATCGGACCCTACCGATCATTTTCAGTACTCCTTACTCGTCAAGCAAAACATCAAACGGGACCTTACTGATCATTTTCAGTGTTCATTACTCATTAAGCAAAATTTATAGACATCTTCGAAAATGAAACAAAATCCACAGATAACGAAATCAAAATTCAACAGACAATAAATAACCACTCAATTCATTTGTTTCCCGGAGCTGCATATTTTCTCAGAATCTCAACCTGGCCTTAAATAAATCTTAATAGATCCTGTTTTAAATTAATTTTCGACATGAAACCCTATTTGCCTACAATTTTCATTTGGTAATAATACGCACCCAAGAAACAAAAAAAGTTCTAAGATCGAGAAAATGAAAGGGTGATTTCATGTAGCTTATGCTGAGAGCGACTTGCCTTTAGTTGACCGATGTTATTGCAGAAAGATCAAGGAAATCTCTTCTGTGCATGCAATCCGAACAGAATCAGAACAGGTATGTGATTATGCTTTTAATATGGAATATTTCCGTTCAACTCTATTAAGACATAGTCTTATCGCTGACATTGTAAACGAAGCTTCGTTCTTTACCCTACGCAAGCAACGACATCTTCTTAAAGCGGGAAAAAAATATTTAACAGTCGCATCTGGTGGGATTCGAACCTGGGACCCTTCAGTATAGCTTACAGGTAATATTATTTTGGATTATAAAACGATTTCAAATCCTTCGTGAGCGCAAATAAGGGAATGGGCGTTTCTTAGAACTGCCGTCCCCTAGAAACGCGTATAAATAAATACGTGTATTTTACACATTATCCTCTCGTAGGAATACCTCCTCGTGTGAAGCATTTTTTGTTTTATTTTTTCCAATATCCAATGGAATGAACGGATGGTAAATTATTACACATAAATAATAAATAAAATCAATTTCTCTAGTATTTTTAATTTATTTTTTCATTAAGGGAAGTTATATTATAGTGTTATAGCTAACTTGGGGTATAGCTAATTTCAGACATCTTTGACATAGCTAGTTTCAAGTATAGCTAATTTTGGACTTTGAGAGAGTTACTACTTTCTAGCATAGTTAATTTTGGGTATACCTAATTTTCAACATTCACAAAGTCAGTAATTTTGGGGTATAGCTAATTTCACACATTGACAAAGTTATTACCTTCTAACATAGATAATTCTCGGTATAGCTAATGTGCACAAATGTGGGAGAGCTCGAGGTGCACAAATGGGTCAATTATGAACCAAAAAAAGCTAATGTGCACAAATGTGAGAGTTCCAGGGGCACAAATGGGTCAATTATGAACTAAAAAATGATTAGTTATTTGTATAAGTGAAACTTATTAATGACTATTGAGTGCTCAAGTGATTATTTTTTTATTTAAGAAAAATTTGTCTATATTTAGGTGCATCAAGAGTATGAGTGGTAACATATTACTAAAAGACATGTGTAGACATAAAAGAATCTTTCTTTATTTTTTCTTTGTTATGATTAGAAATATTTTTGGGAATAAATTATGGTGAATCTTATTAAGTAGGAATTGCAAAGCTAAATAGTAATTATCAAAAATATTAAAAGATAATCTTAAATTTACTATTACAACTGAAAGAAAGTTTCTAAGTTGATATTAGAAAATATTAAGATAATTTTATTTATGACTAAAAATATTCAAAAATAAAATTATGTATATCTTAGTTTTTAAAACATTTAAAATTAATATATATTTTAATAACAAATATTGTAAAACAATATATATAATATTAATATTTTTCACATTTTACTAATAATTTGAATTTGAATTGTCACATATTAATTATATATTAGACATTATTTTTATATATTAATATAATTTATAAATCTAATAAAAATTATTTTATAATATAATATATTAAAATTATTTTAAATTATAAAAAAATTAATGTCATGAATTATTAAAAAATTAAATATAATATTACAATATGATTGTTTGTTATAAAATATATTGTTGTAATATGTATTAAATGTGTATTTTTATAACAAATATAATAAAATGATATACATTAGTATTATAAATTAGATCTTATTGTATTCCCTTATTCACGAAGGGGTAGCACTAGTATACCCTTATCGTCATGTAGTACATGTAGGTGCAACCCCTTTGGTGAGTAAGAAAATATAATAAAATTTATTCTCTATCTTGACACTTTCTTTTTAAGTACTCAGGCTATGCCTTAGTTGTCTTGGAGTATAGGTACATGCCACCACCCCTTTGGTGAGTAAGAAAATATAATAAAATGATTTAATTTATAGTATTAATGCATATCATTTTATAATATTTGTTATAAAAATACAAATTAATATGAAGAGTTGTATTATCATGTACTTGTTATGTATGGGAGTGTATATGTGTCTAACATACCCAACAAAAAAATGTAATTGTTTAAAAAATGGTTAGTATAAGTATGTTTTTGATTAAAAAGTAGCCAAAACAAGGGGGTTGACCCATTACAACAAACATAGCCAGCACGAGAAGTGCCAAACTAACATCACATTACCAGCACCAGCACACCCACAGCCAATACCCTTCTTTAAAATCAAAAACATAAAACGAGTGACCATAGGTCCCAACTTCACAACGAAATTGGTAACCAACCTATGATCACTAGCAAGAACAGTCCCAACTAAGTTAACAGTATTGTTCCAAATAACCCAAACATTAGCATAAAACCACATACCAATATTAGTCTTACGGCTAACAGAGTCATTAAACATATTAAAAAATAGGCCTTTAAAGGCCAACCACCAATAGCAAAAGTTTGAGAACAGCATTAAAAACGGAAGGAAAGTCATTAGGGGTTTTTCCCCCCTTCATTGAGCAGCAGCTTTAACCAGTCCTCCGCCAAAATTTGGAAGAGTTTCCCATCATCCTTCTCCTTCTCTGAGGTCTTCAGGCTCTCTTGATGGAGAAGGTGGAGAGTCGTGGTCATCGAGTCCATCACTTTAACTAAGAAGTCCGCCACCCTGTTAAAACTCTCGCCAAACTCCTTGATCTCACCTTGCAGCGCCTGTAAATCCTTTTTAGTGCCAAGGTCTATTGGATGATATCAAATTTGGGTACTACTGATGTTGTTGGTGTTCATGTTTTGTCACTGATGTCAACATATATTTCTGTGGAGAGAACAGACAGATTATTACTATTGTATGATGACTGAGAGAAGTGTACGGATGATGCACGGATGAATTAGAACAATCAAACAAAAGGATATGAAGAAGGATGTGTGATGACCTTATTCCTAAGGTCACTTTGCTTAATATTGCATATTGGAGATGTTACAGATGTTTTAGCGAAGATTGGTTTCTAGACTGTGACAGTGATGCTTGACAGAACAGGTCTCTGTGTTTTGGGTATATCTTACAGGCGATGATGATTCAGGGTATGCGAGCTTAAGGGATGACAGAGGACACGTTGAGGAATGTTCGTTGTTGATCGATAGTCATGAGATTGTTGGTGACGTCAGTTGTGGCGTGTATTCTAGAGAAGACCTATTTGGGGCTGACTTCAGAGATGTAGCGTGTATTATGGATTGTGAGTATGGATTGCATATCTTGGAGTATATTTGATGTATTTTAATTGATGTTTACTTGTTTAAGGTGCCTTGTGTATCTTAGAAAGGGGTTAAATAATTATTTATACTTTGGGAAAGCTTAATTGGCTGACCTAATTCAATTATTGTAATAGGGTATATATGAGAGATCTTTTCTTTTGAAAAGAAGTAGTATGTGAGGTTAATGTGAAGACAGAGAAGTGTGGAAGTTGCGAAGCTTGATTGGTTGTTGGATGTAGAGCAGAGTTTTTTATTATAGTACTTCATTGGAACTGACCAAGCAAAGACAGTTGCTATAAGACATTTCACTGGATTGTATATTTATTATATACACTTGCTCAGATTGTTAATCCTTGAGGGTGGCTTTAACCTTCTTTGGGCAGTGAGCCCACTGTTACTCTTGACTCCTAATAGGGTTTGTCCTCTAACAGGGACTATGTACTGTAATGTTGTAATAAGCTCCTAACAGGGCTAAATCTTTTAACATGGATACTATACTCTCAGTACATCATTTGTGGGTGCTAATTCCCACCAGGGTTTTACCTTTAACAGGGGTTCCTTGACAACAAGGATTGTGTTATTGTGTTGGCATTTACTGTGTTATCATTTGAATTGAAGTTTTGGTTTATAAAGTTTAAATTTTAATAATCTGTATCACAACTGATTCACCCCCCTCTTAGTTGTGCTTGTGGACTGTTATTCATAACAATTGGTATCAGAGCTACTGGTCCTTAGAGAGAAAGCTTAACAACTTGAGGTGATCTTGAAGATGACTTACTACAGGAAGGATAGTCCAAAATTTGATCCTAAAAACTTTGACAGTTGGAAGAACAAGATGAGAACACATTTGCTATGTTTCAGAATCGACTACTGGATGATCACGAAAAGAAAGGAAAAGATAAAGATTGAGGATGAATTGGATAAAGCTACTGAAGATGATAAGAAGTTATTTTCATGTAATATGGTCACAAGGGAATCATTTATTAGCGCAATTTCTGAAGGTGAATTCACAGAAGTTAAAGACTTGGATTCTGCACATGAAATTTGGACAAGATTGGAAGCATTGTATGAAGGAGATAAGTTTACAAAATATGCAAATCTACAAAACTGGAAGACAAAGATGGAATCATTGAAAATGAAAGATGATGAGAACATTAGAGCATATGCACAGAGAATTACTGAAGTGGTTACTGGCATCATAAACTCTGGAGGAACTTACAGTGAGGAAGAAGTGATTGCGAAGATACTCAGATCTCTGACACCTGCATACAAAACTAAAGTACAAGCTATAGAGTAGATTATACCTTTGACATCGAGCTTCAATAGAGAGATGTTGATTGGAAAGCTAACTACTTTTGAGGCTGCAAAATTGGGAGATTCTTTACCTAAAGTTGACTCAACATTCAAGGCGACTATGCATAGAAACAAAAAGACCTTATCTGGAATTGCGAGCACCAGCAATAGTGACTTGAGAGAAGAACTTGGAGACTATGTTGATGAATGGGAACAAATACATGAGGAAGAAATAAAGCTAGATGAAGTGGCAGCCCTGATCGCTAGAAGAGAAAAGAGAGGTAAGGGTAAATTTGAAGGCAAGTTACCTTTGAAATGTTTTTCATGCAACAAGATTGGTCATTTTGCATCTTGATGTCCTACAAGGGTTCCAAAACATAAACCTAACTTTTAAAAATCAAAGTATTTGAATGACAAGGAATGTTATTATGCTAGTGAAGGTGTTTCTAATGATGATGTTGATTATGATTAAGTTGGATTTATTGCTATTAAGGATGATGAACCTATACATGAAGAAAAAGCCTTAGTATCTCGTGTTGAAAATAATTTTGAATGGGTTATAGATAGTGGTTGTTCACATCATATGACTGGAGATAAAAAAAAAAATTGTTAGTCTAAAAATATATGATGGTGGTGTTGTTAGATTTGGTGACAATACTCCTAAGCTTATCATTGGAGTTGGATCTATTTCTCTAGATGGAAAGACTAATACTGACAATCAACTACTTGTTGATGGACTTAAGCGTAATCTGTTGAGTGTTGGGCAGCTAGTGGACAGAGGTTATCAATTGAAATTCATTGATGGGAAATGTTCTATCAGAAGTAAATCAGGAGACTTGATTGCATCTAGTACTAAATCTAGAGGTAATGTATTTGAATTGAATACATCTTAAGATTTTTTTTTTATTGCGAAGGTTGATGATAGTTGGTTATGACATAGAAGATTTTGTTATGTTAACTTTGATAACATTGTGAATGAAAGTATTACAAATACAGTAAGAGATCTACCTAAGATTGTGAAACCATCTAACACTATGTGTAGAGAGTGTGTTATGGGGAAGCAGACTAGAAGCAGTTTTAAAAGCAAATCTTATTGAGCAAAAGGGAAGTTGGATCTGGTACATATAGATCTGCGTGGTCCTATAAGAGCAAGATCTTATTATGGTGAAAGGTACTTTATACATTTTGTTGATGACTTTTATAGAATGGTGTGGGTTAAATATTTGAGAGAGAAATCTGAGGCATTTGACAAATTCAAGTTATTCAAAGCAAAAGTTGAGAATGAATCTAGTTTGAAGATAAAATGTTTGAGATCAGATAGAGGTGGTGAGCTTACTTCAGATTTATTTAATACATACTGTGAAGAGCATGGAATATTCAGGCAAACATGTGCTCCTGGAACATCACAATAGAATTGGATAGCAGAGTGAAGAAACAGAACAATATTAGATGCTTCCAGAACTATGTTTCTAGAAGGAAATGTATCAGATGTTCATTGGAGAAAAGTTGTTGGTACTATTGTGTACAGCTTGAACAAAATTCATATCATAGAAGGTACAAGTAAGACTCCTTGTGAATTATGGTTTGATCATACTCCTACTGTAAAATATTTCAAAATATTTGGAAGTAAATGTTATATCAAAAGAGATGATGAGATAGGGAAGTTTGATGCTAGAAGTGATGAAGGTATCTTCCTTGGTTATTCTACTAAGAGAAAAGCATATAAATGTTTCAATCTGAGATTAAGGAGGTTGATTGAAAGTGATAATGTGACGATAAATGAAAAGTTTCAGATTCAGGAAAGAATGTATGAGTATGGACAGTTTGCAGAGATAAAAGAGGTCACTACTGAACCTGAAGAACCTTTGATGGTTAATTATGAGATTGAAGATGAATCAATTGATCTTATTGAGACTCCTCAGACTCTGAGGTATGTTAAGAAGAACCATCCTGAAGAACAAATCATTGGTAATGCAAGTAAAGGAATGATGACTATATCTAAAGTAAGAGATGAAATTTGTTTGATTTCTCAAGTTGAACCGAAAACTACTAATGAAGCATGTAGAGATGAATCTTAGACTAAAGCTATGCAAGAAGAACTTGAACAAATAAAGAAAACAACACTTGGGAATTGGTTCCAAGACCTAAGAACAAAAATGTGATAGGAACTAAATGGGTTTTCATAAACAAAATGGATGAGGAAGGAACAATGGTAAGAAATAAGGCTAGACTGGTTTGTAAAGGCTACTCACAACAAGAAGGCATAGACTTTGAAGAAACATTTGCTCATGTTGCTGGGTTGGAAGCTGTGAGATTATTTATTGCTTATGTTACACATAAAGACTTTAAATTATATCAGATGGATGTGAAATTTGCATTCTTGAATGGAGATTTGGAAGAAGTATACATAGAGCAACATGATGGATTTATTTTGACAGAAGATGAAGACATGGTGTGTAAGTTGAAGAAAGCATTGTATGGACTGAAACAAGCACCGGGAGCATGGTATGCAAGACTAGACAAGTATCTACTTCATCTTGGTTTTAGAAAAGGTAATGCAAACAGTAATTTATATTTAAAAATTGATGAAGAGGGAATCTCAATCATAGAAGTTTTTTTTATGATATCATTTTTGGAGGCAATGATAAAATGAGTAAAAAGTACTCTAAAGAAATAGAAAATGAAATTGAAATGTCAATGATTGGTGAGATTAAATTTTTTCTTGGTTTGCAAATTAATCAAAGTAAGAATGGTATTTTTATATCTCAGACCAAGTATCTTAAGGAAATGTTGAAGAAGTTTGGAATGGAAGATTGTAAACCTATTGGGACACCCATGGTGACTGGTTACAAACTAACTAGTAATGATGAAACTCAAAGTGTTTTTCAGACAAAGTATAGATCGATGATTGGTGGTCTACAATATATAACTCACACCAGACTAGATATTTCCAATGTAGTTGGAATTGTGGAAAGATATCAAGCAAATCCTAAAGAGACACACCTTGTTGTTGTGAAAATAATTTTCAAATACTTGAAAGGAACAATAGAATATGGATTGTGGTATGAAAAATCAGATGAGTTTATTTTACAGGCTTACACTGATGTTGATTGGGCTGGTAATGTGGACAATAGAAAGAGTACAAGTGGTGGAAAATTTTTCCTTGGTGAAAGGTTGGTTTCCTGGTTAAGTAAGAAGTGGGACTGTATTGCTCAGTCTACTATTGAATCAGAGTATGTTGTTGCTTCTATAAATTGTACACAAGTTGTTCAGATGAAACAAATGCTAAAGGACATTGGAATGATTTTTGAAGAGCCAGTGGTTATCCATTGTGATAACACTAGCATAGTGAATATGTCAAAGAATATTGTAATGCATTCAAAGAATAAACATATTTCTATTAAGTATCATTTTTTGAGTGACAATGTTACAAAGAAAGAGATTAGACTGGAGTATATTATCACAAAGGATTAGATAGCAGATATATTTAAAAAACCTTTGTCAAAAGATGCTTTTGAATATCTCAGAAGCATTCTTGGGGTGAGAGCCCCTCCCAGTGGAAATTAATTGATGCAGGCATGCATCAGTCCAGTGGCTTTCAGAGCTATATCATTTTCTGGAATTGATTTATGGATCTACTCCTCATGGGGAGTGATTGCAGGAACACTATGGAGCACATTTGGGTGATTTTGCACCTGGCTATTAGACATGAAGGTTTGAAAAATCTATGCCTTACAGAAGAGTTATGGAACCCTTTGCCATTATTTCCAAAGGGGGAGAGATTCTATGTGAAAATCCCTACTGTTTTAGGTTGATTTGTGTTGAGGATATTGAGAAGATTATATTGAGAGAGTGTGCTTTTTGGGTTTATGGATATTTCCATATGTTTCCATCAATGCCAAAGGGGCTAATTGTTGGATGATATCAGATTTGGGTACTAATAATGTTGTTGGTATTTATTTTTTGTTACTGATGTCAACATATGTTTATGTAGAGAGAACAAACTAATTATTACTATTGTATGATGACTGACAGAAGTGTATGAACATTGTACAGATGAATCAGAATGATCGAAGATAAGGATATGAACAATGATGTGTGATGACCTTATTCCTAAGGTCACTTTTCTTAATATTGTATACTGGAGATGTTACAGATGTTTTAGTGAAGACTGGTTTCTAGACTGTGACAGTGATGCTTGACAAAGAAGGTCTCTTTGTTTTGGGTATATCTTACATGCAATGATGATTTAGGATATGCGAGCTTAAGGGATGACAGAGGACACATTGAGGAATGTTCATTGTTGATCGATAGTCATGATATTATTGGTGACTTCAGTTGTGATGTGTATTCTGGAGAAGACCTATTTGGGGCTGACTTCAAAGATGTAGCATGTATTATGGATTGTGGATTTTGGAGTATATCTGATGTATTGTAATTGATGTTTACTTGTTTTAGGTACCTTTTGTATCTTATCAAGAGGTTAAATAATTATTTGTATATTGGGAAAGCTTAATTGGCCGACGTAATTCAATTATTGCAATAGGGTATATATAAGAGATCTTCTCTTTTGAAAATAAGTAGTATGTGAGGTTAATGTGTGTATGCACCCTAAAATGGTCGCCTAGACTTTGGGCCCCATTTATCATTTTATCAATTTATCAAATTTTTGAATCAATGCTTTGGAATATTTTCAATTCAAATCAATTTCCTTGATCAAATTGTA
>MU225137.1:235720-247883 GCA_018584345.1 Thuja plicata
GGGAGGATGTTCCTCCTACATTGACATAGAGGAGAAGAAGGTGGAAGGGAAAGACACATGTCAAGTGTCTCACAAAGACCATTGAGAGGAAGGAGGAAGGAATTTTTCCTCACGAGGACTCTTGGTATAAGTGTCCCATGAGTCACCTTGGACTCTTTTAGGTGGCTTGAGAAGCTCCTTAGGAATAGGGATTGCTTCTTGATTTAGTGTAGGAGAAGACATGTGGTCATGAGACTGTCTTATGAGGCCACATAGCTCTTAGGAATAGGACATGTGTGGGTGAGGATAATGATTTATTAATAATTAATTATTTTAGCCAAGGTGATGTGTCAAGTGACTAGGTCTATGAGGTGGACTAGGAGATTTAGTCATATTTAATTATTGTGTAATTAACAAATTAATTAAATCACTTTAATGAGACTAATTTAGAAGACTTAGGATAATAAGAATAGACTATAGTGAATGTATCAAATAAATTGAATAATTTACTTAATAAATAGAAGAAATAAATATTAATTAAATAATAAATATTTAATTAATTCATCAAGTCAATATTAATTAAATAATAAATATTTAATTAATTAATTAATGAAGCCATTTTTTAGTGTATACATTTTTTCCCTCTTTGAAATAATGTGTTGGTCACATTGTTTCAAAGAAAAATCAAGCCTTTTGCCCCTGCCCCATACAATGTCGATGAAAGCGACCTATGAATGCCCCCTCGAGAGATTGATTGACAAAATTTATGATTGTGTTTGTTTGTTTGTTTTTTGGGTTTTTTTGTTTTTTTTAATTATAGTATTTTTCAATCAATCTCATGAAAATATTCAGAATAAATGATGGGAAAAATAGGGTAAAGAAGAGATATTTTGATAGGTAGGGTCCATACATCAAGCAAAACAGGTCCATAGGCTATATATAGGGCCAAAGGGTCCACTATAGGATCATTGTGCACACTTGTCATTTGGAGATTGGAGCTTGGAGAGAGAGAAGAGAAGAGTTGAGAAGATGTCGTTCCCGCTTGCAGATCATCACTTTGAGAGGGTCAGACACTTCTAGAGGCCTCCAGATTCTTGAGAGTCGGTAGGTTATTCATCCTGCTTCGTCAATTTGTGAATTTTTGCATGTTTGGATGTGAGGTGTAGCATGTTTAGGGTTGATTCAACCATAGGTTAGGATAGAAAAATTGTGTGTTCTTAGGCGAAGAACAAATGCGTAGTTGTGGCACATGAATGTGCGGCAACTGGTAACGTTTGAGCAGCAAACTACTAGTTATGCACATTCATGTGGAGTACTTGCGCATTTGTGCTAGAAGAAATTTTGGTGGTGCATTTGTCAAGGAAATGTGCGCAAATAGGGTTCCACGTATTAGTCAACATTGGTTGCGCAAATGTGTGCAATAGTTGCAAAAATGTGTTTTCTACGCAAGGGTTAGGGGGTTATGCGCAAGCATTTTTCTGTGCTACCCATTTATTGCTAATGATAGAATATGGATAAATTAATAAGTCAATTAGGTCAAACTTGATTTCGATAAGTCGATATGATCTGGTCGGCGTTGTATTTTGATCAATTTGTATCAAGATAGGCAATATTGTAGCATGGTCGCTAGTAAATCATCTTGTTTGTAGATAATTGATAGAATTATATGTTGATACATGTGATAAACATGTGTTCGATTGATAAGATAGGATAGATAGATAGATCAGTTTGATTGAAACCTAATAGTTTGATTTGTTGATTGTCAATGATAGGAGGATATTACTGATGTCTTGATGTCGCGGGAGAGGTATCCCATGACGTAGAGTCTGAGACTGGTGTTGTCAAAGACTGACAAAATACTGATTGGGGTGACTGGACTATACCATGTGATTTACACGCCCGAGATTCAGATGAACCTGGGCATGCTGACCGCACTTACTGAGAGATGGCACTCAGAGATGAGTACCTTTCATCTCCTGACAGGAGAGATGATAGTCACACTGGAGGATGTTTATCGCATCCTACGACTACCCATCACATGAGAGCTAGTGTAGTATGATCAGCACAACGGTGTGACTAAGTGCAGAGCAGTGTATTTGGTGACGATGATATAGATGACATAGAGATCAGCTGGGAGGAGATGGTAGAGCTATATGAGCCACTTCCAGTTGTTTTGGTTAGAGCAATTAGAGGATATGTCTTCCCGGATCGATGGTTGCACGGCTTCACAGTCGGTTGGGGCCGCACATTGCAGAGGATGATGGAGGAGGGGACCCATTTTGCTTGGGGGTGTGCTTGTTAGTGCATCTTTATCATGATCTACATCAGGTGGTATACCAGAGGGGAGCATCTTTATCAACTGATGTCACTTTGGTTCATGTATGGGCATGGGAGCACATAGCGATCACATGGCCCACAACTCTTAGATTCTGAGGTGCTAGGCATCCATTCATAATTTATATGCATCTATCCAGTCTCAGCATAAATTGGGATGATTGGAGTGTTAGAGGTATACTTTTGATACTGTTGATTCTGTGATCTGGAGACCCTACCTGGGATGTGAGCCATGGGAGGATGAGTGTCAGCTCAGATACTACTTTGAGTCTCGGTGGTTGATAGGGAGGACTCCCTACATTATAGAGAGATAGGTTGTGAGCTGAGTCCTACGTCAGTTTGGCAGGATCCAAGAGATGTGATGTACCCACCAAGAGAGACGAGATTGGGGGCTTATGGTTTCATATGAGATTGTGAGGCAGGAGTTCTCGGACATGCCATTTAAGGCATGGTCAATGAGACAGGGGTCATAGACCTAGGTATGATGATGGACTATGAGAGGCATCTCAGGGATCATCCATTCCTGAGATTGACAGATCCAGTGGAGAGACCACCACAGAGAGATGTTGTGGATAGACGTCGAGATAGGCGATGAGGCTAGGACAAGAGAGGTCAAATGAGAGGTAGAGGATATGATGATGATGGAGATGATGGAGGTGATGGAGGTGATGGTCCCGACAGAGGGAGGGGTGGATAAAGTGGAACCTTGGATGAGAGGCAGAGACATAGGACTGCGGGGTTTAATGTCACCTCCGGCTAGACAGGTGGGATGCCAGCCACCTGCACAGATACTAGTACCTGCCCTGATATAGGTAGATCTTGTGGTACAGGCATAGGTACTAATACAAGCAGGGTAGGTACCGAATGAGGCAGATGTGATACTTGGCTAGGAGAGAGTGGTACAGGGCAGACTCATACAAGATGACAGATACGACGAGCATATGCTCGATATTGGGGATGATGTACAGATGCTAGATTTGGGGGTACAAGATGTAAAGGTAGAGATGGATGGCAGGGGCCAGGATTCATATTTACAGAGGGATGTTGTAGAGGAGGAGGAAATAGACATTGATACATTGTTAGTCAGACTAGCAATGACATAGGTACAGGTTAGCCGTGTCCCAGGTTTGGAGAGACAGGTGGGGAGATTAGAGGTTGAGCTTGCAGAGGCTAGACATGAACGAGATACTACCATAGAGAGGTTAGGAGAGGCAGAGACATTACTAGATGATCTTGAGTCTATAGAGACATTAGGGCCTCATGCAGATAGTCTTCAGATGATGATGCAAGCCAATAGGGAGATCACCTACTAGAGGGAGGCATACAAACAGGTTGTTCCTTGAAATCAATGGATTGGGAGCTTTAGAGAGATCTCATATGCAGTTAGGATAGTAGTACATTAGAGACATGGGTCAGCTGGCAGTGGAGGCACATCATCACGCCCACTGAGACCACCATCAGGTTTTGGAGATCTATCATCAACAAGGCCTTCTATTGCGGCACAGAGACATCGACAGACAGAGTCTCAAGGAAGTGGACCTTAGCTTTTTGATATACACTTTGTATTTATGGAATCATTGTATCATTATTGTATTATCATTATAGACTTGATGGACACTTATGGACACATGGTTATTTTATGCGATATCATTGGACATTTGGACATGTTATTTTTGTTTTATGGACTTTTGATGATGGACCTTCTATATGACGCAGTTCTAGTATGATTACTTCTATGATGCATTTATTATGATGATATATATATATATATATCTAGATACTGACATATGCAGGATGTGATGAATGACTTTGATATGCATTTTACTTTATATGTCAACAATGTGATGACTTTTTTTTTAATATGGATGCAAAATGGAGTATGATTTGTCATGTGATAATGATGTTATCTTAAAAATGATGGCTAATGGCATATGAATGAATTTCTAAATGATTTGTTTATTTAGGTTTATGTTTCTAATGCAATAAATGGATGATTATATACAGAATGAACCATGCAAATGATGATAAAGAAAACATAATGATATAGTTGTTGTGTTTTTGTTTTTGTTACCCAAATGTCCTCAATTTTAAACAACAATGTGTCTGACACAAGAAGAATGGAAAAAGAGAAAAGGTGATCTAAGAAAGATATCCTATATAACCCTATAAAAGGAGCATGGGCATGCAACAAAAATCTATTAAATGTAATGCAAAATGATATGTGAAATGAGTATCTCCACAACTTCACGAAACATCTTAGAACTTCATAATTATTGGAATTTGATTTTCATCATTGAGCTCATTATGTTGCAAGAATATGCAAGCATCATGGTATAATTAAACCGGGATGACCTGAGCACTTCTTGCATGGAGTTTAATATAGAAAACTTGACAAGCATCTAGGTATAATTGAACTGAGATGATCTGAGTTTCATTTGCATAACAGACAAGGAATATCCCCCCCTCCATCGGGGAACAAAAATTTAGAGTCGAGGTATGTATGGCGTATCACCATCAATAGTATTTGCATAACAACATGATTTGTATGTTGTCAATACTTATTAAACGGATGAAGGCACTTACGCACAGACACCCCAATTATTTTTTCCTTCGACTTCATTGGAAAATATCCCACAAACAATAATCAAAGAAAATATCATGTCCCATCCCAGCTATCCTAATCAATGACATATTTGGAGTTTTAAACTCATGTCAAAGATATCTCGGAATAGCATAGGGTAAAAGCACAATAATCTGTCACCCTTTTACAAAGGAAAAGGATGACAAAATCAAAGTTGTTCAGCTTCAATAGTATAAAAGTGACATTTATGTTTGGAATTTGAAGATGATATAAACTAATAAAATGTTTTAAAATGGATGAATTTTATGATTAATATTTTTTTTAAAAAAAATTGAATAATTTTTGAATTTTTTTTTAATGTTTAAAGATGATTTTTCAGTTGCAGAAACATGCTGAAAATTAGGGTTCTAGTTCCCGCCAAAACATTATATGTAAATAAACATTTTTTCCCCTAATTTCAAAATATGCTATAGATGACATATATAGCTAGTGCATGAAGAAATAAAAATTGGTTTGTGACCTATATTTTCTCTTTTATAACAATTTAAATTCCAACTCACCTGAAATCGACAGTTTTCATCTCCCGCCATATTTTTCATAACAAATATATCCCAATCAAAAAAAGAAATATATATTCTTGAAGAGGAATCTCTCTTCTAGTGCACCATGTGTTTTTCAAATTTATTTAATATGTTTTACTATTTTTTTTCTTTCTCCAAATCAACATCTCCTTGACTGTTAAAATACCTACTTGCAATATTTTTTAATTATAATAGGCTATGTACAATTAAAACACTATAAAATCTATAAGAGATATTCTTGACTCTGATCTCTACAAAAGGGTATTTTTGTATTTAAAAAAAAATATCATTAAAAAGTCTTAGAGTTATTGAAACGTCACTTTTCTGAAATCATTTTATTTCTACGGTAATTGGCCTCAAAGTGGTATAAAACATGCATTTAATAGACATTTCCAATTGGAAAAGTTAAAAACCTTATCTAACTTAACTATAATGAATCTAGCTAGACCATATATTTGGCCAAAATTAATTTTTAGTTAGAAATACTAAAATTCAGCTGTGCTGATAAGTTGTCCTAAAATGTGACAGATTATTGTGCTTTTACCCCATAGGAAACATGATAACAACGAAATCCATATATGAATGCATAATCTATAACAAATCATTCTAACATGCCTGCCATGAATATACATTTCTTTTCCAAAAGATAGTGTTAGGTTTATTGATCAGTTTGGTCGATGTGATGTTGTTGCAAATGTATAGATAAACGGTGAAATTTTGAAAGATAGGTCACAAATTATGAATCATGATTAGAATAGAATTGTGTAAGAACAATTGATTGTGTTTTCTTATCTGGTGAAAATACTCCATTATGTCCTCTAAGAGTCGTGACTATCATAGATCCACTTCCCAAACTAGGTCAAGGACATGCCCCCAGCTAGGTGATGGACTGACTTATTATGGGTGAAGAAAGACACATTGGACTAGGATGAAGACCAAGATAGTAGACCAAGCTATGATGGGGTGTTATTAGGGATTTATACAATGGATAGGATAATCATATACTGGCCATATTATTATGATATTTACAAGGTGAATGGTGACTTGAATAGCCATTTTATTATGGGTATATACAAATGGGATGATGCGCTAGAATAATCCTAATAGAGAGAGGAGCTACCTTGTCACAAATGGCACCTGTTTCCAGGTTTTCACCACATGTTTTTATTGCAATTTTCTTGTGATTTTTTTATTTTTTATTTTTTATTTTTATTTTTTTGTTTTTATTTTTATTTTTTTTTATTTTTTACATATCCCTTGCATTGGGATTTCAAGCATAGAACTTCTTGAGGTGCATGTTGTTAAGAGGCTCATCCAAGAGATCTCCCTCAAATGTAGACAATTGATAAGCTCCAGAGTCATAAACTATTGTAATCACAAAAGGACCTAACCAGTTAGGTTCAAACTTGCCCTTCTTCTCACGATGCTGCTGATTTTTAGGATTCTCACGAAGGACTAAATCACCCACCTGAAAGTATCTGGGTTTCACTTTACTATTATACTGACAAGACATCCTCTATTGATAGAATTTCAAATGATCAAAGGCTCTTTGACGATGTTCATCCAACAATTCTAATTCAGTTAGCCGTGCAACTCTAGATTCTTCATCTGGAATCAAATATTTTTGGGATACACGAAGAGAAGGTAACTCAACCTCGAGGGGAAAAACAACCTCATAACCATAGACAAGGGAATACAGTGTAGCTCCAATGGGAGTACAAATGGAAGTGTGATAAGCCCATAGGGTAGGATTCAATTAGACATGCCAGTCATGGCCAGCATCATTAACAGTCTTTTGAAGGATTTTGACAATGGTTTTATTGGACGCCTCAGCTTGACCATTACCTTGGGGGTAATAAATGGTGGAATAATGATGGGTGATGTGGAATTTAGCACATAGCTCATCCATATCTTGATTTTGGTATTGTTTCCCATGATCACTAATAAGATGCATAGGGATACCATATTTGCAAATGATATAATTAAGGATAAACATGGAAACCTGTTTACCCGTGGCAGTGATCAATGGAACAACTTCAATCCACTTGGTAAAATACTTAATTGCAGTTATAATGTACTTATGGCCATTAGAATATGGAGGGTGAATCCCCACTGACTAAATGGTAATGTAGTTATAAAAGGATGAAGTTGTTGTGCTGGTGCATGAATAAGATTCCCATGTATTTTACATTTCTTGTATTTCCTAGCAAAATGAAAGGAATTTGTCTCCATAGTAGGCCAGTAGTAACCCATACACATGAGCTTCTTAGCCAAGGAAGGACCACTCGAATGTGTTCCACAAATACCCTCGTGTACATCTTGTAAGGAAATTTGAGCTTCATCATGTTCAAGACATCGTAAGAGAGTACAGTTAAGACCTCGCCGATACAGGGTGTCGAATATTAGGAGATATCAGGAGGTTTGGCGTAAAAAGGTTCATTTTTGGTTTCTGGATAAGTTGGGTAGAATGATATTGTCTTTTAGGTAGGAATATATATTTTTGTAGGTAGGGGAATCATGTCCAATAATATGACATATGATACTTGTATCAGGATCATCGTACGCAGGATATGCCAAAGATTCCACTAAGAACTCAAAACGGGCTTTGGTATCTTCCGCATCAAATAGAGAAGCAATTGTAGCCATAGCGTATGTAGCCTTATTTTCATGTCTTGGAATTTTCTCAAAGGTAATGATTGGAAAATATTGCTTAAATTCATCCCCCATATGCTTATATGGTAACAACTTGTCATCTTTGGTCTGGTATTCATTATTAACTTGATTGATAATCAACTGGGAGTCTCCATAAACTTTCAATTCAGTGACTTTCCATTGTAGAGCCATCTTCAACCCAATCATCAAAGCTTCATATTCAACTACATTGTTTGCACAAGGAAAGAGTAACTTGTAAGACTTTGGGATTGTATATCCTTGTGGTGTAACAAATAGCACCCCAACTCTTGAACCATGTTGCGTATATGATCCATCAAAATACAACTTCCATGTTTGTGTAGATAATGTCAGGATATGTGCATCTAGAAATTCTGTATGTATAGGTTGATCATCGATCAGCGGTGCCTCAGCTAATTGATCGGCAATTACTTGCCCTATAATAGCCTTCCTATCCACATACTCAATATAAAATTCACTAAGAAACATAACCCACTTAGCCAATCTTCCTGTTAATGTTGTCTTACTCAAAAGGTATTTCAAAGGATCAATCTTGGCAACAAGTTTGATGGAAAGAGACAACATGTAATTTTGCCACTTCTGTGAAGCTAAGACTACTACTAGACATGCTCGCTCAATCGGTGAATAATTGAGCTCATATCCCACAAGGGTGCGACTGATATAATATATAGCCTTCTCTTTTCCTTCTTGATCTTTTTGGGCCAAAAGAGCACTGAGCGAAGCTTTTGTAGCTGAAATATAGAGCAAGAGTGGTTTGCCTGGAATCGGTGACATAAGAGTAGGAGGATTTGCTAAATATTGCTTGATCTTAGTGAAGGCTTCTTCACACTTATCATCCCACTTGAATAAGATGTCCTTATGTAACAAGAGTTGAAAAGGATGAATTTTGTCTGCTAATTGAGAAACAAACCTTCTGATTGATTAGAGGCATCCTTGTAAGGATCTTAATTGATTGATATTCGTAGGTGAATCCATCTCCATGATCACCTTAAATTTTTATGGATCAACTTCTATGCCCTTAGATGAGACAATATACCCTAACATTTTTCCCTATGTAACTCTGAATGCACATTTCTTTGGATTGAGTCTAATATGGTAATTTTCCATTTGGGTGAATATTCTATCCAACACTCTTAAATGACCATCTCTATTCTTGGATTTTTCTAGGATATCATCAACATAATCTTCCATTATGGTATGTATCATGTCATGAAAGATTGTAGTCATGGCCCTTTTATAAGTTGCACCAGCATTTTTTATCCCAAAAGGCATCACATTACAACAACATGTTCCCCAAGGACATGTAAAGGCAATCTCGATCTGGTTATAGCCAGAAAAACCATCCATTAAGGATAAATTCTCATGCCCAGTCGTCAAATCAACTATAATATCAATGTTAGGCAATGGAAAGTCATCTTTAGGACAAGCCTTATTGAGATCTCAAAAATCTATACAAATCTTGATAGACGTGTTTGGCTTGGATACAGGTACAATTTGGAAATCCACTCAGCATAATCAATGGCTCAAATGAATCCAACATCTAGTAATTTCTTCAATTCTGCTTTGACCATAAGTGCAATATGAGGATGCATTTTTCTGAGTTTTTGCTGTACTGGCGTGATTCCAGGTGAAATAGACAAATGATGCATAATAAGATTAGGATCTAGCCCAGGAATATCAACATAAGACCAGGAAAACTTGACCTATCTTTCTTTGAAAATTTGTGAAAAGGCTTCTTTCTTTGACTCTGTTAAGGATGCTGCTATTTTCAGAATACGTGGGGACTCCTCCATTCCAATGTTGAGAGACAACATTGGTTCAATAAGTATTGTAGATTTCTCTTGATACATATAATTGGGGAGAGTGTCAATCCTTCCATCTTCAAGCACCTCAAAGAGGTTTTCACCCTCAGATACGTCTTTTATTTTTACTTTTTTAGGATCTAACACTGCCACTGAGTGGTTTTCACCATTATATCTATTGATTATTTTTACATTTTTACAAATGAAAGGATTGGCACCCTCTCCAAAATAAGCCATGTCATTGAGTTCTACTGGAAATCCTGCCTTATGATCCCTTGGTGGTAGATGATCTCTGATTCCAAGATAGTCGATAATTGCGTCATCATTATGGAAAACATCAAGTTCTGGATTATTGGGAGAATCCCAAGCTATAAGCTGAGGGTGGATAAGGGGTATTGGATCATGTGGGTCAATTTCAAAGGTTGAGATGGTATTGATAAAAAATTTATCAAATTTTATGATTGTATCGACAAGGTCTATTTCCATATTCTCATCTGAATTGTCTATCACAAGATAATTCTCACTTTCTTCACAATCGCCAAGAGTAGTATCATGTGAATCTAATCCTAATGGTTCTGTCCTTGAACTCTCCCCCTCATGATAATTGTTACTATAGGTATGGACAACATCAAATCCTATCTATTTGGTATAGTCAGATAATGAATCCCATTCATAAGCATTAGAATCGTCATCATTATTATCCCTAAGTCTATTAATGATTTCTGTCATTATCTTTTGCTTTTCTGGATCTACATACATGCCATGTTTTCAGAACTCTAATGCAGGAGCCTTAGAATTCTTGTAGAAAGGTGTAATATTTTCTTTACCTTTAGATTCCTTTGATCCTTCTCCTTTGTATCCTAATCCTGTGGTGTCTCTTTGGTAATTTGGATTTTTCAAATTTGGTTTTATAACACCTTCTCTTTGTAACCCTATGTCCACTGCCTTGATATCCCATCTTTTGCAACAAAGTATATCCCTTACCGTAAACATCAGGTGATATATACTCATGTTTTTCATCTTCTTTATCTTTATGGTGTTTAAGAAAATGATTAAAATTATGCTCAGCTGCCTCTTTTGATATAGTGCCCCCACTTATAAATGTGTCATAAACAGGCGTAGAAGGAGCTTCTGATTATTGTTTAATAATCAAAGATTTTCCATGTGACTTAGGAGATAATGGTAAATTTGTGATACATAAAGTTTGACCCAAAATGTATTCTACCATACTTTGTTCTCTTATTTCTATTTTGATTCCATTAGATTTAGAGTTTGATGCTTCGTTACTTGGATCATTGGGTGTTTTTATAGAAGATCCAACACAATTATAGGGTACCAAGGATTCAGGTGTTGTCTTCACAGTGTTGCAATACTGAAAAGGATTTGAATCTCATTTGATAGTTATTTCTTGACCATTATGTGGAAACTTCAAACACTGATGATAAGTTGATGGAACAACTTGCATAGAATGAATCCAAGGCCTCCCCAAAAGAATGTCATATGCTAGATCCCTATCAAGGAATTGACAAAGTACATCTTTGACTACATGACCGACTTTGATAGGAAGAACAAAAGATCCCTTGGATGACCTCTCTTCTTCATCATAATCTTTAATTGTGATTTTATTCTTTGGATCTACAACATTTTCAAAAAATCCCAATGCAAGGACTAGTTTTAAAGTGCATGTATTCAAGCCAGCTCCTCCATCTATTAGTACTCTTTTGATTTTATGATTTTGCACAAGGAATTATATATGGAGTGGAGCATTATGTGGTTGATTAATGGATAGATCATCATGCTCAGTGAAGGATAGGTAATGTGGAGTTGTCAAATGTCCCACCATAGCTTGGAATTGGGCTTGATCTAGATTTGTAGGAACATTGGTTTCTAGGAGAGCTTTCTCAAGAATATCCTTATGAGAAGGTGATAGGCACAAAAGCTCGAGTATAGATATTTGGGATGGTGTTTTATTCAATTGATCCAAAAGATTGTATTGATTGGAAGCATTTGGCATGGACTTTGGAACATAGATAGAATTGTTCTCAGAGGTGCTAGGTTTGGATGAGACACCTTGAAGAGTAACCTTGGATTGGGCTCGAGTAGTGACATTAGCTGGTTGACTCTTTTCTTTGATAGTAATCACATTGGCATAGTATTGGGAAGGATGGCATTCAGAAATGTGATTTACATACTTA
>MU225137.1:248019-258123 GCA_018584345.1 Thuja plicata
TCCATCAACACTAATTTCTCCACTTTCAATCAAGTCTTGTATCGCATGTTTGAGTCTTTGACAATCATTGGTTTTGTGACCTTTCCCTCTATGAAATTCACAATAATCGTTATCATTCCACCAAGAATGCTTCACCCTAGGTTCAAAATCTCTAGTTTCAGGAAGTGCAATGAGTTTCTTTGTGATCAACTTCCTTAATGCAGATTCAAGAGATTCACCCAAAGGAGTAAATGTTCTTCTACATGGCATAAAGAGTAATCTTGATGAATTGTTGTTGGTATTATGACTTTCAATTTGATTGCTATAAGTAGGTTGAGTATCATTGGCTTTGCTTATGAGATTCAAAATAGGTTGTGTTGGTTTAACATGTCGATTGTCCACAATCCCATCATTGACAATGTTCTTGTTTTTGTTCCAAAATTTGGACCTGTCATTATTGTTATTGTTGGGATTTGAATTTGAAGATCCAACATTGTCCTTGGAGTAAATCTTAATCTCACCTTTTCTAACCATAACTTCCTCAATTTTGACTCCATTTTCAATGAGCTCGTTAAAGTTTGGAGGACATTGCAATTGCAACCTATAGCTCATTTCTTGTGTAAGGTTATGTACAAAGATATCCATCTTTTATTGTTCAAGAATTGTTCATGGATATTTTGAAAATAAGTGATGCCATATTTGCAAAAAATTAAGGAAGGGTTATCCATTATTTTGTTGTGCATTGCAAAGATCAAGCATAGTGACTTTAGGTTTGATGTTATATGAATAATGAGTCAAAAATTTGTCAATAAGCGCATTAAAAGATTTGATACCTGGGGGTAGTTTGGAGAACCATTCCATGGCTTGTCCTCCTAAACTTCTTGGAAATGGTCACATAAGATATGTGTCATTGTGGGAGAATTCAATACAAGCAACACAAAACTCATGAATGTGGTCTTGTGGATCCAAATTCCCTTTGTATTTGTCAAATTTTGGTATCTCAAAGTGGGGAGGGAATGGAATCATGGCCAAATGCTTATCAAAAGGATAGGGACATATATCATCCAAGGAATATTTATTGGTTGATGATCCAGTTTGGATGTCATGAATTTGTTGTTGAAGCGTCTAGATTTGTTGTAGAACGGGATCCACACTATGTTGGGAAGCACTATTTTGTTTGTCTTCCTTTGTTCTGTGAGCATGTGTCTCATGAGAACCACCAGGGATTTATTGATCATTTGTGATAGGTGGTTCTTTAAGAGTGGAGACATTAAAATCATTGGGTAGTTTTGCTCCTTGCTAAGCAAGCATAAGGAAATATATCTCCTTATCCATGTCCAAAAGTCTTTCCATGACACTGTAGAACCTAGCATCTTACATAGCATCTCTTAAATCTTGATCTGTTGGTTCTTGATCTGATGATAAAAACTCACAAAAGCCAAAATCTGATAATCAGGGTAATGTTTCAACACTTAAATGTAGATTTTGAAGATTGAGGAATGATTTGGTGAATTTTGGATGAAAGAAAGATGATGAAAAAATGAAGAAAATGGTCAAACTAGGGATCAAAGGTTTTGTGAAAATCAAATGTGTTTCCAGAATCATACTGAGAAAAAAATGGGTAGCTGAAAAAGTGATTTTGAAATCTTGAGGGTCTGTACAAAGTCTCTTTGTTGTGTATGTGCAGGAACAAATGCGCAACAAGATTGGACAAATGCACAGCTGAAAGTAATATATGCGCAAGTTCTGGTTTTTTTTATGGTTTGTGGATGTTTTTTGGAAATTTTGTAGTTTTTAGATGATTTTTGGCAAAGTGAAAATGCATAAACACACACACACAAGACATAAATGTTTTGATCTAACTTAATCTAATATGTATGCACAAACACACTTATAATTCCTAAGGTTGGCAAGGACAATATTTACTGAATCCCCATTTGGATAAAATCCAGCCACGCAAATTCACAGTGAACAGTCTAGGAACTTGGAGGCACAGGCTCCTCCTTATAGTGCACTCACTTCTCTGGCAAACCAAGTTCTGAATTCAATGGGTCATTACTTCCCAAAGAACTGCTATCTCTACCATGAACCATGAGTAATGTGGGGTGTCTTCACGGGTTGGGCTACCCCTTGAGCCATAAAATAGAAGGTTTTTGGCCACTAAATTTTTTTTTTTAGTAAGGACATTCGTTCAGGTGGTTGTGATCAATTCATTTTCCTAATTAAGGGGGCTCTCCCAATCCTTTCAAAGTAATATTTTCACCTTAACAATGTAAGGAATTTAACGCACCATGTGGGTACTAAAGGAGACTTTGGTTTCCACAATGAATTCACACATGTCCACTGTGAGACTAATCACAATGGAATTTTTTGTATACCAGTTTGGAAGGGCTTGGCTTTAGCCTATTACCGGTTGGGTCGTTCCTTGGGGTGAGTACCTATTTTCCCACCAAAGACTGCCCTCTAAAGATTATAACAGTTTCTCTTACACCCAAGATCCATGAATGGCGAGGGGAGATGATATGTTGTTATAATCTTGGATTACAATTGAGCTATAAAAACAAGACACAATAGACAATTTTCTAAACTAAAGAAAACACATGAATTTGAAAAACATGTCGTATTTTAAGCCCAAACGAAGGTTATAGTTTATTTTGCAAACCCCTACAAACCTGCAAATAAAATGTTAATAATTTAAGATTAGGGTCTTCAGATTTATGACCTGCAAAACAACCTAAAATCTATAAGAACAAACAAAAACCCATTAAGATGGTTAGTTAAAAATAGAATGATGAGAAAACAAAATTTTACAACTGAAAAATGATGGATGCGCAGAAAATACATATGAATGCGTAGAGACATAGAACCAATGCACAATATGTGTGTGTGTGTGTGTGTGTGTGTGTGTGTGTGTGTGTGTGTGTGTGTGTGTGTGTGTGTGTGTGTGTGTGTAGCAACAATGGATGAAAGCATTGTGTGATGGAATGAATGCGCAAATTTAGTATAAATGTAGCGGAAAAAATATGACTGGCGGAAGTAGAATGGATGCGCAGCAGGAATGGATGTATGCGCAGGTATCATGGATGAATGCGCAGGGAAATCCTGTAGGATTATTCACACGGAAAACTAAAAAATAGAATGTTAATTTTCATGGGTTTGAGCCCCACGGTCGGTGCCAAAAATGTATGCAAATTAGATGTCTACAGTTATAAATGAAATACTGCTATTGCAAGCTAATAAATCTATCTAAATGCAACACAATGAAGATTAAAAATGATCAAATGAAACTAAAACAAGTTTACCTTCACTTACCCATTGTAGCTTGTCTCCATTGTCCTCCTAGCCTTGATTTCTTGGATGTGTTGAGCTCTTGAATTTCCAATTGAAGCTCCTTGCCCAAGATGTCACCAAAGTGTGGAGATTGAGTGGGTTTGTATGCAAAATGGCCTAGAGCTTGATTATGCAACTAATGGATAATGCAATGGTATGAAAATGACTTCAATTGCTTTCCTAAATGGTTGGATGCTTGATTTCTTTATATCTAGAATGCTTGAATGCTTGAAATTTACTATTGCCTATTAGCTCACAAAGAAAGAATGGGGCTCCTTTTATAGATTTTTGGAGGACTTAAGCCTAGGTGGCACAATCCTAGGGTGGAGATTGAAAGGTGGAAGATCCTAGGGCTACAATTGACTTGGTTGAAGGGGTTGATAAAAATGGGGATATATTTGGAATGTGAGAGGAAGAATAGGGAGGATGTTACTCCTACATTGACATAGAGGAGAAGAAGGTGGAAGGGAAAGACACATGTCAAGTGTCTCACAAAGACCATTGAGAGGATGGAGGAAGGACTTTTTCCTCATGAGGAATCTTGGTACAAGTGTTCCATGAGTCACCTTGGACTCTTTGAGGTGGCTTGAGAAGCTCCTTAGGAATAGGGATTGCTTCTTCACTTAGTATAGGAGAAGGCATGTGGTGATGAGACCGTCTTATGAGGCCACATAGCCCTTAGGAATAGGACATGTGTGGGTGAGGATAATGATTTATTAATAATTAATTATTTTAGCCAAGGTGATGTGTCAAGTGACTAGGTCTATGAGGTGGACTAGGAGATTTAGTCATATTTAGTGATTGTGTAATTAATTAATTAATTAATTAAATCACTTTAATGAGACTAATTTAGAAGACTTGGGATAAGAAGAATAGACTATAATGAATGTATCAAATAAATTGAATAATTTACTTAATAAATAGAATAAATAAATATTAATTAAATAATAAATATTTAATTAATTCATCAATTCAATATTAATTAAATAATAAATATTTAATTAATTAATTAATGAAGCCATTTTTTAGTGTATACACTTCTCTCTCTTTCTATTTTGTTGCTTCTGAGTTGTTCTGCAAGCTAGTTTGGTGGTTGGGATTGCCTTGGGCCCTAGCCTCCTTGCGTCAGGTGGTATCAGAGCAAGGTGAGATCTAGGCTCCTTCTTGTAATCCCTAACCTGAGTTGGTTGATATTGTTGTGGGGTAGCAGATTGCGATCTGACCTAAAATTGCAGAGGGTTTCAAGATGGTTCGTGGGAGAGGAAATGTAGATCCAAGTCTAGCTGATATGCTAAGATAGATTGCTGAAAGATTGGAAGCTGTTGAGACAGCCCAACACAGAGGAAGACATCTTGAAGATGTTAGTGATGATGAATTTGAAGAAGTGCAAGGAAAATTTGCACCTGCACCTGTGATGGATCAAGAAGAAGAGAGATTCTTGCGAGCTTTGACAAGCTTGGAGTCCACACCTCAGTTCAATCCTCTTGAGTATAGTGGAAAGTTGGATTTTGATGAGTTGATAGACGGGATAACTGAGATGGAAAAATAATTTGAGTATGAGAATGTATCATAGGAGAAAAAGGTAAATATTGCAAGTATAAAGTTGAAAAGTCATGCATCCTTGTGGTGGGAGCATCTACAATTGGATCAGAAGAAGAAAGGTAAAGACAAGATCAAAGTATGGGATAAGATGATAAACAAATTGAAAGGAAAGTCCATACCTTGTGATTACTAGATTAACCTAGTTAGGAGAATGCAAAGTTTGAAGTAGAAAGATAGCTTGGTAAAATATTACACTGAGGAATTCTACAGATTAGACATAAGATCTGGACATACTGAAGATGAATTGGAAATAATAGCAAGATATCTTAATGGATTAAGAAGTTCTAGACAAGATGATATCAGCTTGGTAAATATGGAGAGTATTGAAGAGGCATATCAGTTTGCCCTAAAAGTTGAGGAGAAATTGAACAAAAGATATGAACAAAGGCAAAGAGGAAGAGGTGGTAGATTCCCTAGAGGATGAGGTAGATCTCATGGTGAAAATAGTAGATCTGAACCAGACAAGACAAATCCAGACACATATCAAGACAAAGGAAAGACCGAATGGAAAGTTCAAAGTTCATTCCGAGGAAGAGGGAACTATTCCTGTGGTGGTTATAGCAAAAGAGGGTTCCAAGGAACTTATTACAATTGTGGTGAAGAAGGACATAGATCTTTTGAGTGCACAAATGCAGGCAAGAAAATTGGTAGTAGCATAAATGCTTTGGTGCAAGAGGAGTAACAGAATGAACCTGAGAAGGAATGAAATCTAATGATCAGAAGGATACTTTGGAGTGAGAAAGATAAGCAAGATCCTATCAGGAAAATTTTGTTCAAGACTAGATGTAGAGTTGCAAACAAAGTTTGGAAGGTAATTGTTGAGAGTGGAAGCTCAAAGAATCTGGCATATGAGGAAATTGTCAAAAAGTTTCAGTTGGAAAGAATGAAGCACCCAAAGCCCTATCAGATTTCATGGATCAAGGATGAGCATACATTAATGGTGAGTGAGCAATATTTTGTGAATCTAAAAATTGGGAAGTATTATGATAAGGTGTTGTATGATATCATGCCAATAGATTATTGTAATATGTTGTTGGGTAGACCTTGGAAATATGATAGACATTCTACACATGATGGAAGAGTGAATAGATATACTATTTGGGTTGATGGTAAGAAGCAAATGTTGTTACCTTTGGTTGAAGAATCTATTGGTGAGATATGTACATCTTTGAAAGTTTGTTTGATGGAAGGTAGACAATTTGCTAAGGATTTGAAAAGCAATGATATATGTTATGCTTTGATTCCTAACAAACCAAGTAAGAATACAGAATAAGTTCCTACAGAAGTTGAGAAATTGCTTACCGAGTACAAGGAGATCATTTTAGATAATGTACCTAATGGTTTACCACCGATGAGAGATATTAGTCATTGTATAGATATGATTCCTGGAGCTATTTTACCAAATAGGGAACCACACCAGTTGACACCGACTGAGAATGAAGAACTCAATCGATAGGTTCATGAGTTGTTGAAAAAGGGTTTAATCAGAGAAAGTTTGATTCCATGTTCAGTACCAGCTATTTTGGCACCTAACAAGAATGGAGAATGGTGAATGTGCATTGATTCAAGATAAATCAGTAGGATCACAGTTAAGTATAGGTTTCCTATACCAAGGAAGGATGATATAATGGATTTTTTGAGTGGAGAAAAGCATTTTACCAAAATTGATTTGAAGAGTGGATATCATCAAATCAAAATCAGAGAAGGTGACGAATGGAAGACTACTTTCAAAACAAAAGAAGGTTTGTATGAGTGGTTGGTTATGCCCTTTGGTTTAACTAATGTACTGAGTACATTTATGAGGTTAATGAATGAGGTTTTGAAGAAATTCTTGAATAAATGTGTGATTGTATACTTGGATGATATTATGATATTCAGTAAGACTAGAGAAGAATATTTGATGCATATAGGACAAGTATTGGAGAGATTGAAAGAGGAAAATTTACTAATAAATTTGAAAAAGTGTTCCTTCATGAAAGAGGAACTTGTGTATTTAGGTTTGATGATTTCAAAAGATGGTTTGAAGATGGATCTTGAGAAGGTTGAAGCTATACTTAGTTGGCCTATACCTGAGAATGTCAGTGAGGTAAGATCATTTCATGGACTGGCAAGTTTTTATAGGAAGTTTATCAAAAAATTTAGTTCTATTTGTAATTCTATGGTTGAGACAATGAGAGGAGACAAAAGAGAATTAAAATGGACACATGGAGCTGATAAGAATTTTGATACTTTGAAGCAGAAGGTTGTTGAATTGTCTGTATTAGCCTTACCTAATTTCAATAAGGTATTTCAAGTTGAATGTGATGCAAGTGGAAGTGCAATAGGAGTTGTGTTGACTGAAGAAGGTAAACTTGTTGCTTTCTTTAGTGAAAATTTTAATGACGCTAAAAGGAAATATTTTGTCTATGATCAAGAATTCTATGTTATTGTTCAAGCTCTGAAGAAATGGAGACATTATTTGATACCAAGTGAATGGTGTTGTATACTGATCACAAGGCTTTACAGTATTTGGGTAGTCAGAATAAGTTGAATTAGAGACATATGAAATAGGTAGAGTATTTGTAGAGTTTCACATTCGTGATAAAGCATAAGAGTGGAGTTTCTAATGCATTGAGTAGAAGAATGTATTTGGTGTCTGAAATGAGAATTGAGGTTCTTAGTTTTGATGACACCAAGCATTTGTATGAAAATGATCCTAATTTTTTTGAGCAGTGGAGAGTTTGCAGAGCACCTATTTCAAATCAACCGAGTAAATATGAAGACTATTTCATTCAAGAAGATATGTTATTGAAAGGTATTCAGTTATGTATACTGAGAGGATCAATGAGAACTAATTTGATAAAGTAAAAACATAGTAGTGGTTTGGATGGACACTTTGGTATTGATAAAACATTAATTTTGCTTAAGGAAATGTATTTTTGGCCTCAGTTGTATAAGGATGTTTAGAAGTTTGTGAAAAGTTGAGGAGTTTGTCAAGTTGCAAAAGGAGTAAGTCAGAATACTGGTTTGTATACACCGATTTTTGTTCCTGAGAAACCTTGGAGTGATATCAGCATGTATTTTATTCTTGGCTTACCGACGATAGTAAGACGTAATGATTCCATATTTTTTGTTGTGGATAGATTCTCTAAGATGACACATTTCATACCATGTAGAAAAATATTAGATGCAATACATATAGCAGATATTTTCTTTAAGGAGATTGTAAGATTACATGGATTACCAAGGAGTATCATCTCTAACTGAGATAGTAAGTTTATCAACTATTTTTGGAAAACACTTTGGAAGAAGTTGGACACTGAGTTTAAGTATAGTTCTACATTTCATCCACAGACTGATGGACAAACAAAGGTTGTAAACCAAACTTTGGGTAACTTTTTAAGATGCTTAGTTGGAGACACACCGAGAAATTGGGATTTGATATTGGCACAAGAAGAGTTTGCATATAATAATTCAGTAAATAGAAGTACTGGAAAGATGCCTTTTGAGATTGTTAATGGCACAGTCGAGAGGTATATCATACTTGAGAGATATTACTAGAGAAGAGAAGAGGAGTGATAAAGGAGAAATATTTGTTGAGTTTATGAAGACATCGCATGAGGAAGTGAAACATAAGTTGGAGCAAAGTAATCAGAAATACAAGGATAGTGCAGACAGATCAAGGAGACATAAAACTTTTGAAGTTGGTGATGTAGTTATGGTTCATTTGAAGAAAGGCAAATTTTCTCTTGGAACATATGGTAAATTTAAAATGAATAAATTTGGTCCTTGAAAAATACTGAGAAGATTTGACAGTGGAAATGCTTATGAAGTAGAATTACCTGATGACATGGATATATCACCTATATTCAATATTTCTAATTTGTATGAGTATCATGAACCTAATGAAGAAGTGATAATACCAAGTGATTATCCTAAGAAATAGATAGAGGAAGTTGACCAGATTTTGAAACAGAGAGTTGGCAGAAGTACAAGAGGAAAGGATTATGTGGAATATCTGGTAAAATGGAAGAATAGATAGATTGAGGACTCATCTTGGATTTCTCAATCTGAGTTGGATTCAATTTAGGTTGTACCTGAATCATGATTTAGAGAATCATTTCTTTTAACCCTAGGTGTCTGATGCAGGAGCATCTTGGGTTCTTGGCAATCTTGTATCAACCAAAAATATGTTTGTTTTGGTTTGGTAGCTTTTTGGATACTGCTCAGTAAAGTGCTCAGTAATTGCTTATGTTCACTCGGTTTAAGACTTTTTGTTCTCCACTTGGGCTGAGTTACTTGTTTTTGTTGTGCTTTACCAATGGGTCTCAGTGGTTGTTTTGACTACTCGGTGGCACGCTTTACCAACAGGTCTTGGTGGGTTCTCACCAAGTAGTTCCTATGCTTGGTTGACTTTTCACCGAGTTGTCTTTGTGCTTGGTGTTATGTGCTTGAATGTGACCTCTAAATTAGGCACAAACTCAGCATAGTCTTTACTCAATCGTTCAATTCACAAAGACAAACATGAATTGTTCATCCTACAAATTCGATTGAAGTGACTTGCTACCTCCTAATTAGTTGTGGATGTCAAATTTACTCTCAGAATGGGAGCCAACAACTTGACCATTTCTAACATGGAGGATTTCTAAAGCATGAGAGGAGATGAATTTTCCATTAATCTATGAAATAGAATGCAACTAGTCTATGAAATGAATTGCAACTAGTCTAGAATTGGAATTGCAACTACTCTATGGAATGAAATTGCAATTAATCTAAGAAATGAAATACTCTTAATCTAGAATTCAAATGCTCTTAATCTACAATTGAAATTGCATTTAAACTAGAAAGCTTGAGAGATGAAATTGAGATGTTAGATATGTAAATGAATTGCAAATAAAATCAACATATCCTTAATCCAAATTGAAATTGATTTAATTAGGCAATTTAAACTCAAAAGCATGAAACAATTAATACAAATTTCACTATAGATTTGATGCTCTCAAAAATCATCCTCTTTAATGAAGAAAAAGGGGTCCAATTTATAGAAAACCATGGAAAGAGGGTGAAGGGTTTCTTGAAAAGAAACAGTTGCCTCTTCATTTCCATTTGAGACAAAAATGCAAGAATTATTTAATTAAAAGGATGGATTATTGCCACATGAGTGACTTTTCACATGGAATTATGGAATTCCCTTTTGAGGATAATTCATCCAAT
>MU225137.1:258190-277159 GCA_018584345.1 Thuja plicata
ATAGGGATTTTTAGCTAATAAACCCTGAGAATTTAGGAATTAAATATAATGTCAGATTTATGCAAATTTGGGTTTTCTGCATTTGAGACTCAGTCAATTAAAGTCAATTAGGAGAAGAATTTGCCTAATACAATAGGACTTCGAAGATGAGAAAATTTAAGGAATGCACCAAAATTGATTAGGATTATTAGGTGCCAATTTTGGGGTGTTACACTTGGTTGGCCTTCTTACCGAGTTATATATTTTGAAGTTGGATCTTCTGGCTGACTTCTCCATTTAATTTCTATAGCATAATTAATGTTGGGGTCTCTCATTGGGATGTGTGTATACCTAAATGTGGGTCTTGATGTTTCCTATGTTGGATCTTTAGGATATGAGTGCCGACCTCTTTGGTGGAATCTTGTATATATTTGGTTTTTTGTTCTTAGATTAAGCAGCAGTTTTGATAGAAGATAGTTTTAGTAGATTCAGATCACAGGTCTGTGACCTCGCATGTATGAAGATTATTCTGTAAACTTCTAAATGTATATGGCCAAACTGGGAAGGCCTTATAGCCTGATATGTAATAAGTTTGAGGAAATAATATAAATGTTATGTTTTTTCTTCTCTCCCTTTCTGTGTTGTTGCTTCCGAGTTGTTCTGCAAGTTGGTTTGGTGGCTGGGAGTGCTTTTTGCCTTGGTTTTCCAACCCTCCTCATGTCACATATCCCCTCCCATCTCAACACTATTCTCTAAAGGTTGCACTTCTTCTTGAGACTCCAAAGACATCACAACTAAACTCCCAATGCAAAACATAGACCAGAACCTATCCCAGCTCAAACAATCATTGCAGCAAACTAGCATACCCAGGATAGTGGTAATTCTAATATCCTTAATGAAAATATGGTATTTTGACCTGATGAAAGTACTATTCACATGAGGAGGTGTATTAATAACAATAAAAGCCCATAAAATAATATGATTATGAATCTTGGGAATAAAATGATCATAAAGCTTGGCCGTCTTTTCACTAGTCACATATCTTGTGCAAATACCCACGCTATATTTGCTCTTAAAAGTCCTCGTACAACCACAAAATATGGTAATAATATCCCTTCTTATCCACAAGTTACCATAATTAAGTATGTTTCCATCTTTACATTTGAAATTTGAATTCTTGCAGCTCCTCGTGATTCTGTTATCCGCCTTTCTCCACCAATAAGATTCTTCAAAAATGTACCTCATCATTCAAATTTATTATTCATTTCCCTCTCAATGAGCATTTTTGTATGCGTCATCAACGACTTTAAGTTTCTCCAGCACTTTATCCCATGTATAGTTAATCCTGTGGCCGCCAGTGCATCTACCAACGCATTCCCTTCTTTATAAATGTGTTGTAATTTGAATTCCTCTAGCCTCGGGAGAAACATCCATATATATTGCAGTAGAGTATACATACTCCAACTAGCCTTATACCTTTGACCATCTCAATCATGATTTTTGAGTCACCCTCGATAATCAACTTCCTGATTCCCACAGTAACAACAAATTTAAGACCCCATAATAAGGCAGATATCTCCGCCACATTATTGGTAACCATCTCAAGGTTAATCGCATGAGAAATATGCATCCTCCCATAATGATCCCTAATAATACATCCTCCCGTGGCAATTCCATTGCAAGAATCCCCATCAAAGTTGAGCTTGAAGAACGTGTCAGCCAGGGGGGACAAGTGGGTATTTCTCCTTGCCAACACCTTTGAGCTATCAAAATCAAAAAAGGATTTAGAGAGCATATGTTCTGAAGGAAATCTACAATCCTCATCCCTAGAGGGAAGTTAGGAACTTTCCAGTGGAAAGTCTCAAGGTTCTCCCTCAGCAGATTAACAACAGTTCTCATCGTACCTTCAATATCACTTTCCTCCCCTGAAACACCCTATTATTCCTTTCCTTCCAAAGGCTCCAACACACATGTGGGGGTAACATTTTCCAGATTAAAATAGTGAGCAGATGAATAGAAAGGTGTCCCCAATTAGTGATAGATTGATTGACATTATCCATGAACACCCACTTCAGCTGCATTTTGCTCATGATTCTAGACCACACATTAACCGCATAAGGACAATGGATTAAGATATGATTTGTGGCGTCTTCCTATTTTTTACACATCACACAATGGTTGACCAAATGTATTCCCTCTTATGGAGGTTATCTAGAGTGAGGATCTTGTCGTGCAAAATTGTCCACCAAAAATTTTTTTATTTTAGGGATCAACTGTGAGTTCCAAACACTTCCCCATATTTTCTCATTCGCCACTTTCTTTGAACTAACTAAGTATGTCGATTTGACTATGATCTCCCCCGACATGTTATGTCACCAGAAAAATTTAGATTCTAACTAAGAGAGAGGGATTTTGACACCTTCCAGTAACTTATAAATTTCTGAAACACAATGGGGAACCTGATCTTGGATATTATAAGCTTCTGTCAACTTTTTCCATTTCTGGTCATGAGATATATAGTCCTTCACTTTACTCCCAAATAAAGTTTCAAGGCGATCTCTACTATGGAAAAAGTTGTCCATACCAAGGGTTTTATCACCTATCCACCAATCCTCCCAGAATCTGATTTGATTACCATTTCCCAAAATCTATTTCATCCCAGCTTTCAGGATACCCTTACACTTAGTAATAAAGTTCCAAATCTTAGAACCAGTCGATAATCCCTAACCTAAAGGGAATTGAGAGGAGTTGAAGTACTTATCCTTCGTAGTTCTGCACCAGTCTGTGGAACCCCTGAATAGCTACCAACCAACCTTGGTAATTAAGGCCTTGTTTAAATCTGTCATTTTCCTCACTCCCAGACCACCTTTAACCTTAGGTTGACAAATTGTATCCCATCTAACCAAGCTCATTCTATCCTTTTCCTCCACCCCCATCCACAAAAATTTCCTATGAATCCTCTCAAGATTTTCTGCCATTCTGTTAGTAATTTTGAATAGAGAGAGGAAGTAGACAGGTATACCTTGGAGAGCCACCGATAGTAATTGCAACTTCCCCGCATTACTAAGCACTTTCCCCTTCCATCCCGCCAATATTTTCAAATTTTCTCTAGGATAGTGTTCCAGAATTGGTCTGAGACCTCCTTAAGAGTTAGAGGGAGACCCAGGCAGGTATCTAGAAGCTTAGCCCCTTACAACAAAGGAAATCTAAAATATTTTGTTCCATTATGTGCTCCATATTAAAGAAATATATTTTTCTCTCACGGTAGTTAATTTGTTGTTCTGAAGCCACCGCATAGTCATTCAACAGTGTTTTCCATTCCCTATATTCTCTAATACATGACTTTCCAAAGAGGAAAGTGTCATCCACAAACTATTGGATAACCTCTAGGGGTAGAGTAGAAGTCGGCTTAACACCAACAATAGTTCCAACATTCTTCCTGGGTTCAAGAAGTTTCATGCCACCAACTCTGCCACCATCAGGAACAACTACGGGGAGATAGGGTCCCTTTTTCTGAGCCCCTACTCTGGTTTAAATGACCCCTAAGGTGAGCCATTAACTAGCATAGAATAGTCCACCATTTCCATCGCCACCCTTATGAATTTTATAAATCTTTCATGGAAACCAAATTTTCTCAACACCTCTCAGCACCTCATACAAGAAGTCCCAAAAAGACTTTGTTGTAAGCCTTAGAGATATCCAACTTTAGCACCATCCCATGGTTTTTTATTTTTTCCATAGAATGAATAATTTTGTGTGAGGTAATCACAACATCTAGAATTTGTCAGCCCGAAATAAAACCCTTTTGGTTAGGATTAATGATTTTACATAACAAAGGTTTAATCGTATTAGATAGAATCTTGGAGAGAATCTTGTAAATTGTGTTACATAGGCTAATGGGATAGAAATCCCCTAGACTCATCGGATCTAGAATCTTAGGAACTGCCACATTATGATTATTATTTAGTTTCTTCAATATTTTTCTTGTCCTAACAAAATTATGAGCCACATGGATCATGTCATACTTGATAACCTCCCAGAAATGTTGGAAGAAAGTCAGGGGAAAGCAATCCAGACCAGGTGATTTATAGGTACCCATGGAAAACACATCATTTTAAACCTCCTCCTCCAAAACTTGACGTAACAACTCCTCATTTTCCACCTCACTAATGACAGGCGGAATAGCCTCCAAGAGCCTATTGGTTATCTCCACGAAATCCTCCCAAACCGGGAATCTATAAGTTTCCTGAAAGAACTTAGCAACGTACTTTCCTATCTCTTCCTCCTTTATTAACACCCTATCCCCACCATTCCTTATGGATTTAATAATATTTCTTCTTTTATAATTTGAAGCAAATCTATGGAAGAAGGTCAAATTTATGTCTCCTTCTTTGAGGCATTAGACCCATGACCTTTGTTTCTATTATTTTTCTTCCCTCTTTAGATTCCCTTTCAATTTCTTTGACCATGCTTATTCTTCATAGTGATCACTCCAGGAGGAATCCCCCTCAACCATCCCCATTTTGAAGTGTTTAAGTTTTTCCTCTATCTCTTTTTTGTTTTGAAAATGTCACCGAACGTTGTCTTGCTCCACCATTGGGCCTCCTTCCTAATCATTTGTAATTGTTTTGATATTCTAAACATGGTCATCCCCCTTATAGGAACATTCCACCAGCGTATGATACAATCTTTAAACTTTGGGTGGGAGTGCCATATTATTTCATAACGGAATGGATCAGGCCCACTCTCAATCTTCTCTTCCCAATTAAGTATCAGGAGGAATGACCAGACACCATCCTGGGGAGGTGAGAGAGGCCCACCATTAGAGCAATATCCCAAGCACCTGATATCATCCATCTATCCAGTCTAACTTGAATCGGTTGTTGTCCCTTTCTATTTTTGGACCAGGTGAAAGCCATCCCATGCAAATCAATATCAATCAAGTCATTTATTCTCATAAAATCCTCTAGGTCTTGCATAATTTTAGAGTAATCTTGAGTGCCACCCATCTTCTCTGAGGGAAAAGGGGGTATTGAAGTCCCCCGAACACATAATGGGGTACCTAGTATCAGCTAACATGAGGTTGGAAATTCCCCCCTAGATCCTACTACGATCACTCCTAACATTCGGAGCATAAATATTATACAAGTACCAGGAAACATGGTTCCAAGTAAACAAAACCACAAGATAGTTATGAGAGAAAGCCACAGTGTTTCCAGACAACTTACCCAGGTTCCAAAGATTAGCCACACCACCAGAGGCCCCATCTTCTTCACTATAAAGAAAGTTCACTCTGGGCCAAATCTTATCAACAAGAAGAAAAAAAGTTTGGTATGACATCTTAACCTCCTATACTAAAACCACATCAAATTTAAACTCTATAATATACTTTTTAAAGACATATTGTTTTTGGGGGCTATTTATGCCCCTCAAGTTCCAAGAGAGGAACTTCATTTTCTACTCTTCTAGGAATCCTCTAGGGTTAATTGCCTCCCATTTTCAATTCCCCTAGCTGCCTCCTTGGTTCTTAACATCATGGGACTTCCTACTTTAGAATCATTACCCACATCCACCTTCTTTCCACCTCTAGTTTTCCTCTTTGGTTATGACCAGTCAAGTAGACTTTCAGAAGGAGAAGAAGGGGTTGACAACGTCCTCATCTTTTCCTCACTCACACTTTTTGTGGAGGTGAAAAAATATTAAATCATTTTCTTCTTGGGGCCACCGTGACCCCCCATTCACCCAAACTTCCTTCCTCCCCTGAGCCTCCCTCCTCCTTTGGGCTACTAGTGATGTAGAGTGCACTGCAAGAAGACCTAGATGGGCTCCAAATCCTTGTAACCACTTCTAAATTCTAATTCAAACACCCCAAATCCACATATGTCTTCCTAGGGTGTGTAATAACTTGTCCAAGAGGCCAACTCACTCCTTTTATCACAACTTATCTCTCCAAGCTAAGACACCAATCTCTACAATATCTCCTTTAGGGACACTTTCCCTAACCCAAGCTAAAGAGTAGAAATATTCACCAGAGGATTTGACCAAAAAAATTAGGTGATGGAAGGCTTTGTTTAGAACCCAAGGATAGAGAATCCACTAATGGATTCAGTTCTACAGACCCAAGGATGGTCAAACACTAACTAGCCTAGAATTCCTTGTAGCCCTATCCAGAGGGGGTTTTTAGCATAAATTTCAAACATAGGATGATCTAACTAATCTGATTAGGTTTCTAGATACCCTTTATGGATTTTTGAAACCTCCCAAAGCCTTAGCATTTCACTCCACTCCTACACCACTAAACTCTTGCAAAGCTCACAAACCTAATTAGCTAGGGTAGGCTTGGATTTCTAAGCAAGTGGTCTAAGGTTGGTTCACATAATGAAAACAGGGGCTTAGATAGCTTCCTTTACCCCATAAAGGTTTATATCCACCATTTTTTTGACCCTCCCAATCATATAGTTCACATGCATGTGACTGTACTAAAGAACCAGACTAATTACATAGAAATAATTAGCCAAGGGCTTTATCTCAAAAATCATAGAACCAACACTGAGCCTCTAAGATTTAGGAATCATAAAGAGAATGATCCTAACTTGTATTTCCCAAGTGGCCAAGCAGATCCACTAGTTAAATTTCAAGTTAAGATCACATCTTTGGAGCAGACCTAGTAAACTATGGATTCCCAGACAGTGAGAAAACAAAATCTCTAACTTCTATGAAACTTTTCAAAAACAAATCAAACCATTTGGAATGTTGAAGTAACTCAAAGCATCACAAAGTTCTACAATTGGATCCACAAAATGAATCCATACTAGGTCGTACACTATCCAAATAACTCAGAAAACTCTTTTATTTCCTTCTCTGAACATCAAGCTCTGTACACAGTGTATAGTTAGAAAATGGAAGCACTTCCATGGTAGACTGGCTTATCCTTATGAGAAGGTGGTTTTGGGTCATATAAATCACCTTGAATGGGTTCCTAACTTTGACCTGTCTTTCCCCATGTTCTTCCTTTCTTTCCACTTCTTTCCATCCAATTTTTGGCATCTTGGACTGCAGATCTGACATCTTTGACCTCAGGGTCAGGGTCGACATTTTGGGTCTATGTCGACCTCAACCCTGACCTAGGTCAAGGTTTATCTTGACCCTAACCTAGGTCAAGATTTACCTTGACCTTGACCCAAGGTTCAAATCTCAGGGTCCCACAGTTTTCGGATGTCGGTCTTTGCAAAAGTTATTTTCCCGCTTTCGGGTCGGCTGTTTCGGGTTCCAAAGTGGTGATTCCTAAATTATATTTAATATAGGTCCTCTTCTAAGGGTATGGGTCTAATTAGAATTTAATTCTCCTATTTTGTCCTCTCTAGAAGATTGTGCCCTAGTTTCATATAAAAGGAATCCTTCTCCTCTCATTTTCTCTAAGTCTTCTAAGTGAAAAAAGCTCTAACCAAGATTTTGTCAAGAAAAAGGTTCAAGAATCCATATTTCTACATGTATTCAAGCTTTAAAGGTGTTAAATTCTTCCTCTCAAGCATTCAAGTCCTCCATCGAAGATCAAGGATTCAAGCTCTCAGGCCTTTGAAGGGATTTGGTTCAAGCATTCAAGATTTATCATTCAAGCCCTAGATCTAGCCATCATGATTGTGTGATCTTCCTTCAAGATCCTTTGTGCATCCTCAAGACTCTTTCATTACTTCTTCAAGGTGGATTCCAAGAATATAGTCATGGATTTTTATGGTTTCTATTGAGTCCAAGCTTTCATATTTACATATTTGTCTACATTTGAATCACAATTGCATATCTATTTAATAGCATAGCTTCATTATTAGATTCAATTCTACTACTTGCTATCATTCTATACTTTATTTATTTCAAGGTGAATTCCTAAATCAGGTTTTTACTAAGGCAAACCCCTCCCCCCCCAACAAACAAACCTCTTTTTCTTGCAGGTATAGTTTTGGGACTACGAATTTGAACCCAGATCTGGATACCCTTTTCGGCAAACTATCGGGATCTGTGAACAGATTTTATGTCAGACCTGTGTAGGTCAAGGTTGACATTATTGGGTTAGGGTTGACATTTTTGGGTCAAGGTTGACCTTTTTCATAAGATGGAGTCAGATTGAAAAAATATTTCTGGGTTTTGTTCATCTCTGCGTTCCGATTCCAGATCATACTTCAATTTTTCCAGAAATAGAATACAGACCTTAGAAAACAAAATTATTTGATCTATAATTATTTAATGTTAGTACATTTCTCCTATCCATTTCAATTCAAATCCTTAATTATTCTAAATCTATCACACATTTACATCCATTCATTTCAAAACACATTTTAAGAGGGAAACCTAGGATCTCCTTTTTTATTCTTATTTCCAATAGATTGATTCATTTATGCATTTATCCTTTTTGGGTTGATCAATTTGGATCCTTCCTTTGTGCATTTAAGAATAAAATGGAATATCTTATATTTCCCTCCACTCTAAACATTAAATGTAAGGTGATAAGTGGTTTGAGTATCAAAACACTCTTATTCTATAAACATCATTTTTTACCTTACACACAGTAAACTCTAACCTTCCTAGAATGCATAAGAACATCTAATACCATCATCTTGGTGTTACAAATGATCCAAGAAGTCGGTGTGGCCATTTCCATTTGAGTTGTCATTCTTCGAGCAACATTTTGCAGAAGTTTCTCATGCAATATTTTGCAAAAGGGAAACTTTTTGGCAACATTTATCAAAGTTTCTATTTTGGGCAAAGTGCCAACACTACCTACCTCCAAGGGTGTGGGAGAGGTCCAAAACATGCCAAGATCCTATCCTAAGGTCTCAAAATATAGACTTCTAACTAAAGACTAGAATCACCAAAAGAGACTAATATGGTCTAACATGGTTTTAGAACCCATAGGTTTATAACTTACCTTAGGGTCCTTCACCTTACATAATAGACCCACACATGCACACACTAGGGTGATCCAAAGGATTTACCTTATTACAAACACTTAAGCATAAAAATAGGAACTTCAGGAGGTGCCATGCACCATACTCCCCAAGGCAAAAGTAGCTCAAGTCTCTTGAGTTGGGAGGTCTGCAAGTGGATAGCTTGTCTTCTGAATGTCTTCAAGGGTCATCCAGGTAGCATCTTTAATGGGTTGGTTTTTCCATTTGACTAAGTACTCATAGTAAGTCCCCCTCCTAGTTTTCTTGTTCACTCTCTTATCTAGAATGCTTTCAATCTCAAGAGGAGTTGCTTGGGGCATGTCCTTGATTGGTTGGAGTGTAGGAGGCTCTGGAGTACCTACAAGATCATCAGTACTAACAACACCTTTATAAGCATAGATATCAACAACATTAAAAATAGGGGATAAACCAATGTGAGAAGGTAAATCAATCTTATAGGCATTGTTGCCACATTTCTTCAGAATCTTGAAAGGGCCAAGATTTTTCATCATAATCTTTGTGTATTTTTCTTTGGGTAGTCTCTCCTTATTGAGGTGAATCATCACCAAATCTCCCACTTTGAACTGTAATTCTCTCCTCTTTTTGTCAGCCTGTACTTTGTACTTCTCAGTGGTATGCTGCAGTTTGGTTTGCACTTGGTCATGGATGTTCTTCATCACTTCAGCCAAGTCTTTTGCTAGTGCACCTCTTTTTTGCATGTCTTTTATATCTCTAAGTTCCAATACCCCTCTAGGGTGAGTACCATATACAATCTAAAATGGAGTTAAACCAATACTCCTATTGATTGAATCATTTAATGAGAATTATGTTTGTACTATGATAGTATCCCAACTGGATCCATGTTCTTGGGTGAGGCATCTTAAAATGTTTCCAAGGGACCTATGTATGACTTATGTCTGACCATCAGACTGTGGGTGATATGCAGATGACAGAGAAACATTTGTTCCTAGCTTTCTTCATAGTGTTCTCCAAAAATGTCCTAAAAACTTAGGATCCCTATCTAATATGATTGACAGTGGTAGTCCATGAAGTCTTACAACTTCTCTGAAGAATAATACTGCTATGTGAGATGCATCATAAGTTTCTCTACAAGGAATGAAGTGTGTCATCTTTGAAAATCTGTCAACTATAACATAAATGCTATCAAATCCAGACTTGGTCTTTGGAAGACCTAGGACAAAGTCCATACTTACTAAATCCCAAGGTTTTGAAGGGATGGGAAAAGGAGTGTACAACCCTCCATTGGAGGTGTGTCCTTTGGCTTGTTGGCAAACTAAAAAATGTTCCACAAAACTCCTAATATCTATCTACAACTTGAGCCAGTGGTAGAACCTTCTGACAAGCTCCGATGTTTTATCCACCCCAAAATGACTAGCTAGGCTTCCACAATGATTTTATTTGATAATGTTCTCCCTCATGGATCCTTTTGGGACACATAATGAACTACCCTTGAAAATAATACCATCCTGCACAACAAACTTTGAGAAATCATTGTGGTATCTGTCTATCATCTCGGTGCAAATTTGGTAACCCTCTTTGAAATCTTCATCCATAACATACATATCCTTCATGTCATGAACTCCACCACTCTCCAACTGAATGGTTTGGGTAGTTAGGTGTCTCCTACTAATGGCATCAACTACTTTGTTTACAATCCATTTCTTGTGCTTGATAGAAAATGTATACGACTGTAAGAATTCCATCCATTTCACATGTCTATGATTAAGTTTTCCTATCTATTTAGAAAGCTGAGTGCGTGATTATCAGTAAAGACTACAAATTCCTTGGGCAACAAATAATGCCTCCATTTCCTAAGTGACTGAACCATTGCATACATTTCAAGATCATAAGTAGAGTATTTTTTCTTAGCTTCATTGAGCTTCTCATTGAAAAAGGCAACTGGCCTTCCTTCTTGGCTCAACTCCCCTAATGGGTTTATTGCTTGCATCACATTCCACTATAAATACCTTGTAAAAATATGGTAGGACTAAGATAGGTTTCTCTACAATCTTTTTCTTCAACAACTCAAAGGACTCATTAGCTTCATTAGTCCATGAAAATATGAATTTTCTTCCACCTTTAATGGTGTTGATAATGGGAGCACATATGCCACAATTTTTTTTGATGAATTTCCTATAAAAGCTACATAAACCATGGAAACTCTTTACCTCTGAGGGATTAGTAGGAGGTGGCCAATTGAGGATGGCTTCAACTTTGGAAAGATCTATCTTGAGACTACTCTTGGAGATCACAAAACCTCATAACACAAGTTCTTCCTGAAGGAATATGAAATTCTCTATATTTATCTTCAATTGTTCCTCATGGAGTTTTATCATTACCATGTCCAAATTCTTGAGGTTCTCTTCTCTACTCCTGCTAAAGATCAAAATATCATCAAGGCACACAACAACAAATTTATTAAGAAAAGGCTTCAAGACTTCATTCATTAGTCTCGTAAAAGTGCTTAGAGAATTTGAGAGACCAAAAGGCATCAAAAGTCATTCATAGAGGTATTTAATGCTATCTTCCATTCATCTCCACCTTTGATTCTTATCTGATGGTAACCACTCTTGAGATCTATCTTGGAGTAATATCTTGCACCCCCTAAACAGTCTATCAAATCCTCTATTCTAGGCATAGGAAACCTATATCTGATGGTTATCCTATTGATTGCCCTAGACTCCGTACATAGTCTCCATGTGCCTTCTTTCTTGGGTGCTAGCACTGCAGGGACAACACAAGGACTCACACTTTTCCTAATGAGACCTTTTGACAACAATTCTTCAATCTGCCTTGCTATCTATTGGTTATGTTCAGGGATCATCTTGTATGCTACTTTTTTTGGAAGGGTGGCCCCTGGCATGAAGTCTATACAGTGACTCACTTCTCTTTCAGGTGGCAAAGATTCTAGTGTACTCTCAGCTATGATACCCTTATACTGGTCTAACAGTGCTTTGACCTCTTTGGAGCCCACTTCCCTAGTAGGGGCCTTGACCTTTGGTTCTTTCACTGGTATAATTTTGGGCCTCAACATTAATGCATAACAAGGTGTATCCCTTTTCTTTCAGTACCTTCATGAATTCTTTCTCTCCTATATGCAAGACACTACTAGTAACATGTTTTTCTTTCTCACAGTTAGGGAGTGGATTCATCACATACTCAACACCATCCTTAACTATAGTATATACATTATAATTTCCATCATGCTTGGCATCTACATCAAATTTCCAAGGTCTACCTAATAACAAATGACATGCATCCATCTCAGTGATATCACATAGAACTCTTTTTGTGTACTCCCCTATCTTGAAATCTACCCAAACTTGCTCATTGATGATGGTTTGTTTCTCTTTTGTCAACCAAGAAGCTTTATAAGGGAAAGGATGAGGGATTACATGCAACTTTAACTTAGTAACTAACTCCCTAGATGCAAAATTATCAGTGGATCTAGAGTCAACTATAACTTTGCATACCTTGTTATTCACCTTGTAGCTTGTTCTAAATATTGACTTCCTCTGAGGTGGTTCTACAGTAGTAGGTACTCTTAGGAGTGTCCTTTGCATCATGAGGCATTCTCCTTGTTCTATATTTGTAGGTCTTGAAGTTGCAGAATGATAGGAGGATACACTTTAACTCATCTTCTTGGGTGAGTTGTGCTCTTCTATCCCCTCCTTGTCTACTGGTGCCATTCTTCTCAGGGAATCTAAAGGACTGGTGACCAATTTGATTGCAAGTAAAACGCTTCCCAGTGAAGACACTAGGTCCTCTTTCCCCAAATCTCCCTCTACTGTTTGATCTCCTGCCTCTAAATTTGCCTCTATTATTATGTTCCCCTTCTGATTCAAGGTTACTAAACTCTCCTTGACTTCTTTGAAATGGACCTCTTCCATTGAATCTACCTCTTCCTCTGAAATTACTCCCTCTACCTCTGTTATTTTGTTCTCCTCTCCTCTTCTATTTTTCTTCAATTTTCAGTGCCATTTGAAAACACTTATGTATTGTTTCAGGGTTGAATAAACTCATTTCATATTGGATGCAATATTTTAGTCCATTTAGGTACCTTGCAAGCTTGTGTTTCTCACTCTCTAGAAATTTGGCCTTCAAGGTCATTCTATGAAACTCTTCAGTGTACCCATTCACATCAAAGTCCTTTTGCCTCAGATTTTGCAACTTTTTATGTAGGGTGATCTCATAGTCCTCTAGCACAAACTACTTCTTGACTTCTACCAACATCCTTTTCCATGTTTACATAGGGTTATTTTCTTCCTCCATCCTTTCATTTTGTAGAAAATTCCACCAACTTAAGGCAAGGCCTTTCATTTTGGATTTTACCACCTCAACCTTCTGATTTTCTGAGACATTGTCACATTCAAAGTAATTCTCCAAATCTTCTATCCAATCCATACATTCTTCAGGGTCCATTTTCCCACAAAACATGGGGATGTCTAATTTCTGATCTCTCCTTCCAACTCTCTCAAGATCTTCAAGAAATTTGGCTTTTTCTACAGGTATGTTCTTTGTTTTATCATGTTCTTCTTCTTCTTCTTCTTCTTCTTCATAATCTTCTCCCTCCTCCTTCTCTGTTTGGAGGTCCTTCAGCTTCTTTATCTCCTCCTCCATCTTCTTGTTCTTGGGTACTTTTTCTCTGAAAATTTTAGCCAATTCCACATTACTGATTCTATTAGGAACTTCCTCTCCTTGAGAGTCTTTTGTTCTGTCACCCATTCTTCACTTCTTCCAAGGTCTTAGCAGGCTCTGATGCCACCTGATGTAGAGTGCACTGCAAGAAGACCTAGATGGGCTCCAACTCCTTGTAACCACTTCAAAATTCTAATTCAAACACCCCAACTCCACATATGTATTCCTAGGGTGTGTACTAACTTTTCCAAGAGGCCAACTCACTCCTTTTATCACAACTTAGCTCTCTAAGCTAAGACACCAATCTCTGCAATATCTCCTTTAGGGACACTTTCCCTAACCTAAGCTAAAGAGTAGAAATATTCACCAGAGGATTTGAAAAACAAACATAGGTGATGGAAGGATTTTTTTAGACCCTAAGGATAGAGAATCCACCAATGGATTCAATTCTACAGGCCCAAGCATGGTCAAACACTAACTAGCCTAGAATTCCTTGTAGCCCTATCCAGAGGGTTTTTTGAGCATAAATTTAAAACATAGGAGGATCTAACTGATCTGATTGGGTTTCTAGATACCCTTTATGGAGTTTTGAAACCTCCCAAATCCTTATAATTTCACTCCACTCTTGCACCACTAAATTCTTACAAAGCTCATAGACCTAATTAGCTAGGTTAGGCTTGGATTGCAAAGAAAGTGGTCTAAGGAGGGTTCAAATAATTAACAAAAGGGCTTAGATAGGTCCCTTTACCCCAAAATGGTCTATATCCACCATTGGTTCGACCCTCCCAATCATATAGTTCACATGCATGTGACTATACTAAAGAACTAGGCTAATTACATAGAGATAATTAGCCTAGGGCTTTGTCTCAAAAATCATAGAACCAAAACTGGGCCTCTGATCTTTAGGAATCTTAAATAGCATGATCCTAACTTGTATTTACCAAGTGGCTGAGCAGATCCACAGGTTAAATCCCAAGTTAGGATCACATCTTTGGAGCAGACCCAGTAAATTATGAATTCTCAGATAGTGAGCAAACAAAATCTCTAACTCCTATGAAACTTTTCAAAAACAAATCAAACCAATTGTAATGTTGAAGTAACTCAAAGCATCACAAATTTATAAAACTGGATCCACAAAATGAATCTGTACTAGGTCATACATTGTCCAAATAACTCAGAAAACTCTTATATTTCCTTCTCTGAACATCAAGATCCGTACACACTAAAATCTAACCTTCCTAGAAGGCATAAGAACATCTAATACTATCATCTTGGCATTACAGATGCTCCAAGAATTTGGTGTGGTCATTTCTATTTGAGTTTTCATTCTTCGAGCAACATTTTGCAAAATTTGCTCATGCAACATTTTGCAAAAAGACAACTTTTTGGCAACATTTGTTAAAGTTTCTATTTTGGGCAAAGTGCCAACACTACCAACCTCCAAGGGTGTGGGATAGGTCCAAAACATGCCAAGAGCCTATTCCAAGGTCACAAAACATAAACTTCTAACTAAAGACTAAAATCACCAAAAGAGACTAACATGGTCTAACATGGTTTCAGGAACCCATAGGTTTATAACTTACCCCAGGGTCCTTCACCTTACACAATAGACCCACACATGTACACACTAGGGTGATCCAAAGGATTCACATTATTACAAACACTTAAGCATAAAAATAGGAACTTCAGGAGGTGCCCTGCACCAACTAGTCTTTGAAGACTTACTCCTCTCAATGTTCACTCCCCTTTTAGTTTCTTTTCCTAGGATTTTCCTGTTGGAGTTTGTGATATCCTCCAGGACCTTGTTCTGTAAAATTTCTCCCTCCTCCAAAATCATATTTTGTTCTACCATATTTTCCTTAGCAAGGCCTATCTTCTCAGGCATTTTAAGAAGATCCACCGCTCCCACCAACTGGGGGTACTCCCCTTCTGTAGAGTTCCCCTGTACCTCCCTCTCCTCCAAATCCCCAAACTTAAGCACCTCCTCTTGAACAGATAAAGTAACCCCAAGATCATTCTGAGTTGGGGGGGAAGCTCCTCAACTCCCCCAAGGTCATTCTGAGTTGGGGGGGAAGGTCCTCAACTCCCCCAAGGTCCTTTCAGGGGGGGAACCTTATATTTCACCATGACATGACCATTCTTAGCACACCATTCGCAATGCAGGGTAGCATTCTCATAAATAATGGCTTGATTCTATTTACCCCATTTGGATTTCAACACCATGAATTTTGGGAGGGGTTTATTCATTGTAACATTCATACAAAATCTTGCAAACACAAACCTCGACTTCTGCGCAGTTACAGAGTCCACAGAGACATATCAACCAAACGAGTTCCCAAGCCACCAAAGCACCTTCTCATCCCAGAATTCCAAGGAAAATATTGGGAGTCAGACCCATACTGACACAGCCTTCTGAAGCTCCACATTTGGGTCAAACCCCGGCTTCCATTTGGCCAGAAAAAGTAATGCTTCTCATAGCACCAGTTACCAGTAGTCATGTGGGTGAAGTCCTCAGAGACGTTAAATTTAAAGAGGAATAGTCCTCCAGGCATGGCCGAGACACTTAAGTTCTCTTTTATTCTCTATCTAGCAGAACACCAGCTTCTCACCACATCTATCGTGGGGCTGAAAGCCATAAATCTCCCCACCAGACAAAGGTGGAGCGAAGCAGATATGCTTTCTACCACCCCGTCAGGGATAATTTATTTTGACCAAACTCTCCCTCAGTACATTCATGGATGACATCAGAAGAGGAGAGATTCTCCTTTCCCTACACTGCATTCTTCCAGCCCCTAGCTGACAATCACTTTCAACCCCCCACCTATTCTGGGCTTGATAAGGGACTATCCCCACCTCCCAAATGCAACGTATTGTAAGAGTCTTCTAAGACTGAAACACAAGACTTATCAAATTTTGTATTGTAAGTTGTGTACACCCTGTTGTCCTTGTGCAACAACACTAAGAACATATCCAGACATAGAGTCGTCAGGGGACCAGGATGCCCCAGCGGTGAGGTTGTAGTAGCCAGCATGAATTCAAAAAAAACTACAGGCGGGAAGTTACAGAGCATTTATGAACCCTTAAATTAGCATCATGTCAGTATAAGTATGTTATTATTAGTAGTATTAGAATATATTAAATTATAATATTAATTTACTAATGTATAATTTAATATGTGTGTACATCTATGTATTATATGTATATACATACACATATACATATATATAACCATGTATGTGTGTGTATGAATATGTGTATGTATGCATGTATGTAGTATATTAGTACAATCATGATGCAACATAGACAACATTAAATAAATAATATTATATTATTATATTATATATTATAAATATTCTATTTATATTAATTAAAATCTAACCTTAACCTTAATTGTACTATAACTCTAATTATACCCTAACCCTAACATAACACTAACACTAACTTTAATTCTTGCATTATTCTTAACCCAGATACTAACCCTAACCTTAATTCAACCCTAACCCTAGTACTATCCTTAACCTCAATACTAACCTTACATAACACAAAACGTGACCTTAAATGAATACAAATGTTACCCTAATACTACTTGTCAACCTAAGCAAACCCTAACCCTAATTAAGTTCTAAGCTTACCCTAATAATATTGTTGTTATGCCCTGCATCCCCCTCCCTACATTTTGTGTGCAAAATGTTGGGTCCCCCTTTTTTTTGTTTTGTTCTGCTTGCGGCTTTGCCTTGTCTTTCTTTCCCTTTTTGTTTTCTTTCTCCGGGGTTTTCTTCCCCTGGTGCGGTGTTTCGTTTGTTCAGTTTTCATCTCTGGGACTCCGGTCCCGGAGGTTGTCCTTCGTTGGAAACTAGATTCCGGACTCCGGGATTCTCCACCATGATGTTCTTAAGGATATTATCATGAGGAATCCCCGGGCCCGAAGTCCGGAGGTTTTGCTTGTCCGGAGATCGCCGGAAGGACGAGGATTGCCTTTTTACCGCGGGTATAAATGGAGGTTATCTGTCACTTTCACATTTACCAAGATTAAAACCTTCAAGCACTTAGAGCGAATTAGAGAGCGATTTCAAAGCGATTAACAGAGCATTTGCAAAGAGTTTATAGTAATCAGTGCTTAACATTTTCAGTCGTTCTCAGGCAAGTGCAAGTGCTTCATGGTAGTGACTCTAGCCGTTTGACAACTTGAGCTATTGCAGAGCTCCCGCAATAATCTTTCTCTTTCCTCCGCCTTCTGCATTCTCAGGTTGGTGTTTCCATTTTCCGCTCTCTAGTTCTCTTCGGTTTCGTTTGGTTTTTGTTTGTCTGGTTTTGTTTTGTTTCTCTGTCTTGTCTGGTTTTTATCTTCTGGTTCTGCCGCCCGTTGGTGGGTCGGCTCTGCCCGAGGGTTGTTTTCCCTCTGTGCAGAAGTATTCTGTTTGTAAAATATATAAATAGTTGTATATATGTGTTTTTGCCTTGTCTGGTTTTCCCGTGAGCGTCGTCCCGTGTTGTATACTCATGTATATATGTGTATAGTTGTGTATAACCTCTGTATATCTCCTCATTGCTGTGTATATATCTCTCAACTCCATGTATAACCTTTCGGGTGGCTTGACAAGCTGGTCGAGTCACCTTTATTTCTGGTTTTCTGCCTCTGAACTCGCTTCGGGGTAGAAAACCACCTATTTGAAACTTGGCTCTCGGCCGGTTTCAAACAAGCAGTTTTCTCTCTCCTCCATAAAGTCTGTCAGAACCTCATTTATGTCCCATGTGCACAATCAATTCCAGCCAAGTGGCTTTCCCTTTTCACGCATTTGGACAGTTGGCTACGTCGTCATCGCCATCACTTCCATTTAATACCTCCGTATGTGGCGCCCACGTGGGCTTGATGACTTGGATTTTTACAAGTCCTCACCAACGGTCACTTCTCTGGGCCTCGGGCCTCTTACCACCATCTATCCTGTGTCTTTGCTAAGCGTGATAAAATTCCCCCAGACCCTGAGGTGTAATGAAGATTTTAAGTTTACGATATATTTTGCTTTTCGGTTACCTTTGCATGATACTAACTTTTCAGGAAGGAAAACACCGCGGTGGTGAGATATCCGGACCCCGAAATGATTACTTTGATAAACATGTTCTGATGGTCACTTTGCCTTACAGGTTCCTAGAGTTTAGCTTCCAAACATGTCTGAGGCATCTGCGTCATCTCCGCCCGGAAGTCCGGAGCTACCAACCGCAACAGAGACCAGGGCAGCCGTAAAATCTAAGATGGAGAAGGCCCTAGAAAAGCTTCCCCTCACCATGAAGTTAGTACAGGATAATGTTATTGTGGGCTCAAAGATTGAGTCCAAGGTAAAACTGATGACCGACACCAATGTCGGAACTTGGGCAGAAATGCAGGCCTTGGTAA
>MU225137.1:305485-316769 GCA_018584345.1 Thuja plicata
AGGCTTACCAACAATGACCAAGCCTGGCAATATCATGTGTAAGAATTGTCAAAAAGGTAAGATGACAATGTCTAGTTTCAAAATCCAAACCCATACATATGATGTCATTCTAGAATTAGTCCATACTAACCTATGTGGACCCATGAGAACAAAGAGTTATTATGGAGATAGATATTTTATTCTCTTTGTTGATGATTACTCTAGAATGATGACAATCATGTTTCTAAGAGATAAATCAGAAGCATTTAAGATGTTTAAATGGTACAAGGCAATGGTTGAGAAACAAAGTGGTAAAGAATTGAAATGCTTAAGATTAAATAGAGGAGGGGAATTTATTTTAGATGAATTCACTAACTTTTTTAAAGAGCATGGAATCAAAAGACAAGTCTCTGCACCAAGAACACCATGGCAAAATAGAATTGATGAAAGGAGGAACAGATCCATAGTTGATTGTGCAAGGACACTAATGATAGAGAAAGGCATCACCCAAATCTTCTGGAGAGAAGTTGTCAGTATTTCTATTTACACATTGAACTGAGTACAATTGAAGAAAGACACCAAGAAGACACTTTATGAATTATGGTATGGATACACACCCAATGTAAGTTACTTAAAATTTTTTGGTAGTCAATGTTATATCTTAAAAGATGATAGAAATGGAAAAATTGACTCCAAGAGTGATGAAGGAATCTTTCTAGGGTATTCCACCAAGAGAAAGGCTTATAAATGTCTCAATAAAGCCTCTAACAAAATTGTTGAAAGTGCAAATGTAAAGATAGATGAATTTGCAGAGAAGAATGAAAAAGAAAGAACAAAGGAACCAGAGGACTACAACAGGTTTTTTTCCAATGAAGAACCTGGAACTCTACCCGAGCAACAATGTACAGCTCCCGAGCAACAGATCATTGCACCCGAGCATCAGGCTACAAATACCAACGATCAGGATATTGCTCAAGAAGATGCACAAAGTGATGGAGAATAGAATGAAGGACAAAATGATGATCAAGATGATAGACAAAGGGCTGAACCTATATGTTCCATATATGTCAGAAGGAACCGTCCACAAAACTAGATCATTGGAGACAAGAAAGTTGGTATGTGAACAAGAAGTAAGTCTCTAAATACAAGATGTATTATTTGTGATTATGAGCCAAAATATGTCAATGTTGCACTTGATAATGATGAATGGATTAGTGCTATGAATGAAGAGATTGGGCAGATAGAGAAAAACAAGACATGGACACATATACCGAGACCAGATGACAAGAATGTCATTGGTACAAAATGGATATTCAGGAATAAACTGAATGAGAATGGAGAAGTCACCAGAAATAAAGCAAGACTAGTATGCAAGGGGTATGCACGAGAAGAAGGGATTGACTATGGAGAGAAATTTGCACCTGTTGCTAGGCCATAAGGAGTAAGAAGATTACTTGCTAATGTTGTATGTAAATGATTCAAGGTATATCAAATGGATGTCAAGTCTACATTCCTAAATGGAATACTTGAAGAAGAGGTATAATATCAAATGGATGTCAAGTCTACATTGAACAACCATAAGGGTTTGTTGATCCAGACAAGAGGGGCATGGTATGTAGACTACACAAAGACTTGTATGGATTGAAACAAGCACCCTGAGCCTAGTACGAAAGACTTCATTCCTATCTTATAAGTATTGGATTTGTAAGGACTAGTGAAAACAATAATCTCTATTTGAAGGAAGATACTGATGCTAACATTTTGATTGCTGAGATATTTGTTGATGACATCATATTTGGAGGCAATTATATGCTATGCAAATCATTTGCAAATTAAATGAGCAAAGATTTTGAGATGTCTATGTTTGGAGAGATCAAGTTCTTTCTTGGTCTACAGATCATGCAACAAGATGAAGGTATTTTCATTACACAATCCAAATACATCAAGGAAGTACTAAAAATATTCAAAATGGGAGAGTCCAAACCAGTTGGAACACCGATGGCAACTGGATGTAAGCTAACAAAGGAGGACAAGTCATCAGAGGTAAATTATACTTTGTACAGATCAATGATTGGAAAACTCATGTATGTTGTACATACTAGACCAGATATTGCATATGCAATACGAATAGTTGCAAGATTTTATGCTAATCCCAGGGAATCACACATGACTGCTGTGAAAAGAATTATAAGATATCTGAAGAATACCAAGGAATATGGCTTATGGTATAGAAGAGAAGGCAAATTTGAACTTAAGGTCTTTACCGACGCTGATTGGGATGGAAATATTGATGATCAGAAGAGCACAACTGGAGGAGCATTCTTTATGGGTTACATACTTGTCACATGGATCAACAAGAAACAAGGATGCATCTCTCAGTCTACTGCTGAAGCAGAGTATGTTGTTGCTGCTGCAAACTGCTCAAATATTGCATGGATCAAACAGTTACTGGAAGGTATGCATATGAAAATTCTTGAACCAGTAATTATCTATTGTGATAATACCAGTGTAATAAGCATTTCCAAGAATCCATTCATGCATGCTAAAACAAAGCATATTGTCATCGAGTATCATTATTTGAGAGAACAAGTTCAAGCAAAGGAGGTGATACTTGAGTATGTGTAATCAAAGGAACAATTGGCCAATATATTCACCAAGCCACTACCCAAGGATGCATTTGAGTACTTGAGAAAGAGACTAGGGGTCAGACCCTTGTTTATTGGTCAGTAAAATGACTAGAAGACTGCATCAGCCTACATATTATCAGAATATCATTCATGTTGATGCAAGCAGAGAGATGGAATTCAAAGATAAATCTATACACAACAAGGTATTTATCTACTCCGAGCACTAGAGTTATTGTATTGCTGATGGATTGGGAAATTCAAGGAGTATATTATGGATAGAAAGGATCTGTTTGGCATTACTGTCAAAAATATTTGTTTGGTATTGTTGTCAAAGGGAGAGATTATATCCATTATCACTTAAGGGAGAGATATTATCACTTTAGGGAGAGATTACATCCATGTGAGAGTTTATAAATAAAGGAGAGGATATATCCATCAAAGTATCCAGAGGGGGAGATGTAACAAGAAAGGGAGAGTACATACAAAGAAGAAAATTGCTGACAAGAGATATCAAAAGAAAAGAGAATAGTCAAAGGGAGAGAGTTTCACACAAGAGGAGAACACATCACATCAGAGAAATAAATATTTTACATCTATCCAGTGAAGGGATTGAAGATAGAAAGAAAGCTGCAAGAATAAAATCTAAGTTATATGAACTTATCGAGGACCATATATTTGTATTGGTTATAGTACATAAGATTGGTAATTTGATGAACTTCAAATGTTAGATTTCATATTGTATTAGTGATAATAAAGTATGATAATGTAGTGTGTTGCCATCAATGCCAAAGGGAAAGATTGATGAACTATAACTGATTGAATGTTTGAAGATGTTAAGTTGATGATCATGCAAGGCATTAAATCAGTTAATGTATTGTATTTTCATTGATGTCAACTTGATATAATTTGTATGGTCATGGAAATATTGCCAAAGACTTTGAAGAACTGATGAATCAAAGACTATGTTATCAGTAATGCATATAAGTCAAGTATTCACAAAGTGACTATATACATTGACGGAGTGCACACCGATGGTCAGAGTAAAAGAGCAAAGTCCTAGTGTTACCCGACGAGAAAATGCACAGTATTACTGACGAGCAAAGTCACAGTGTTTCCTAATGAGCAAAGAACAGTGTAACCCAACGAACAAAATTACAATGTTGCCCGATGGAAAAGACAAGGACGAAGATCCTAATGACAACTGAAGTCACACCGACAGAATAGTCAGTTATCACTGATGACTAATTGAAGTGTTGACCAACAGAACAGAGAGTTCAGAAATGACAAAATGCTTAGCTGTCAAGAGCTATAAATAGACTTAACTAATACTTATCATTGTTTTAATCGATCAGATAAAGCTGAGGATAAGTAAAGGATTTAAAGTTGCTTTGGCAAGAAGATCTCTCTGAGATAAAATTAGAGTTTTTCTTTAAATCTAATAGACAAGAATTGTGGATAACGCCAAGAATCAAAAAAGCCAAGAAACGGTGAAACATGTCTACAAAGAGACAAACCCAATTCATTACGAATTGAGTGGGGTGAAGAGAAAAGAGGGAAGATGCTAAAGAGATTCTGAAGGAGAAGAAAGTCTCCATTCAAACCTGATCAACAAGCTGAGGAAAGAGCTAGATTCTACAGACACCAACGAACAGTGAGACAACATCACAGAGCAGAACAATGTGGAGAAAAGGTATTGAATTGATTATATTTATCAAAGAGGTAATGCACTTACAATAGATCTGAAACTCTATAATTTAAGTTGTATGTGTGAACAAATCACTTTAATGTTTCAGTTTAACCATTGAAGCATCAAGTCTCTTAACCGAGCAGGACTTAAAATTCTTTTGTAATTGAGATACATCCCAAGGAGTATCAAAAAGTTTGATCATAGAAAGTAGCATTGGATATGCTCGATACCTATTGATAGGCCAAGTGAGTGTTTGATCAAGGATGGTAGCATTAGATGCCAGATACTAGGTGACAAACTATATTTTAAATCCTCTAATAAGGTCACACCTAACAATGTGTTTGTAACCTTTAACAGGGTTGGCTCTTAACCGAGCTCACTTCAGAAGAGTGAAAATTTGGGGTACCGGTCCCAGTGGGTTTTCCCTTGACAGTGTTTCCATGTTAAAAATCCATGTGTTACGTGTTTATGTCTCATTACTTTACTATTTTACATTTCATATATGCAATTATGGATTGATTGGTATACTCTAGCTATTTACTATGTTTCGGTAAATGAAAGACTGCTTATCGGTAAACATAAAGAAGAAAGGTTTACAAAGCATTTCGACAAGTAGAAAATTGTTATAAGTATTTCAAGGCATTCATCTTGTAGGACTGAGTATAACTGAAATCTTAAAAGTGGTAATAAGTTTTAAGGGTTGATTTAAGTATTAATTTTTGAGGCCACTGATTCACCCCCCCCTGAGTTCTTACTAACAACTTATATCGGGTTGAATGGATGTATAAATAAACCTATGTAAAGGGGTTAACTTTTCTGATTGATAATATGTTATGATTGGTCTGCATATACAAGTTGTTAAAATACTGATCAATTATATGTTATGATCAGTTTGCATAAACGGGTTATTTTGGGAGAGACATGATGGTATAGAGTCACATCTCCTCTTTGAGGAGACATGTCTCTATACCACTATGTCTCCCTTGTAAATGTTCACTACTTGATCACACACACACACACACACACACACACACACACACACACACACACACACACACACACATATATTGTTATTTAATTATGTTATGATTATTTAAGAAAAATAAAAAGTCATATAATCATATCCCAAATTTTAACATGGTATCAGAGCAAGGTTCCTTCGTTAAAGCCTAACCACTTGAAGGAAGATGAAGATCAATTTTTTGGAAATTTTGTACCTACAGAATGGAAAATGTAATGAGAGTCGAAGACAGACTTGAAGGCGCCTCTGATTTTGAATCATGGAAACTTCGAATGATGTTGGTATTAAGGAAGAATGAGATAAAGACAATAATGGAAAATCCTCATAAACCTAATGGAAAATGATGAGCAGAGTCAATGGAAAAACTTTAGACAAGGAGTAAGTGCTCGTGCCAAACTCTCCAAATTTGATCAACTACATTCAAGAATAGTATAAAGGAATCATGAAATCTAGAAGAGTAGACAACTTATGATTGAGAGGGATTTCACTGAAAACTTCTGAGGTAAAGTTGACATGGTTATTGATTATTATACTAATGTTATTTTATAATTATATGTACCCTTCGAAAATCATAAGGAAGTGACGACTTCCAAATGATTATCACTTGTATTCGGTAAAGTTATTGTAAGGTGACGATCTTAAAATAAATTTCTATTGTGATAGATATCTTGTAATGATTTAAATCTCATGAGTTTGTGGATAGAATCGTTGATAGAGGCAATCCACACAAGAGCTTGTGGATAGAATCGCCGATTGAGGCAATCCACATCAAAGCTCTTGAGTTTGTGAATAGAATCACCGATAGAGGCAATCCACACGAGAGCTTGTGGAAAGAATCACCGATAGAGGCAATCCACATTGAATCTCGTGAGTTTACGGATAGAATTGCCGATAGAGGTAACCCACACTTGAGCTTATGGATAGAATTTTCGATTGAGGAAATCCACACCAAAGATTGTGAGTTTGTGGATAGAATCACTGATAGAGGAAATCCACATGAAAGCTTGTGGATAGAATTGCTGATTGAGGAAATCCACACCAAAGCTCGTGAGTTTGTGGATAGAATCATCGATAGAGGCAATCCACACGAGAGCTTGTGGATAGAATTGTCGATAGAGGCAATCCACATGAGAGCTTGTGGATAGAATCGCTGATAGAGGTAATCCACACTGAAGCTCATGAGTTTGTGGATAGAATCGCCGATGGAGGCAATCTACACAAGAGCTTGTAGATCGAATCACCAATGGAGGCAATCCACCTAAGAACTGTGGATAGAATCGTCGATGGAGGCAATCCACTTGAGAAAAAACCTTCACAATTATGAACTTATTATGATGTGCATTTTGGCTTCCCTAGCTAAGAGGGAGTGTTGATGTTTATAGCTTTAATCAGATAAAATGATCATAATATTATGAGAAAATAAATAAATTATATATATATATATATGATAATAATGGCTATTACTACTATATATATTAATATACATATTTAACATTATCTCTTTATATACATATTAGCATGGGATAAGGTCTTCCAGCCTATTAACAAAGGAGGAGTTGGGTTACGCAAAATCAGAAATATTTATGACCACCTCCTTGCCAAAATTATATGGAGATACTACAACTCTAGGAGAGAACGGACTCTAATATTTGATAATAAATACAAGAAGGAGTGCCCAGACCTTGCTACCTTTCTTGACAAAGATAGGGGAGTTGGAGGCTCTTTTATATGGAGAAATGTTATGAAAAATAAAGACAACATCAAAAAAGGTATCAAATGGAAAGTTGGAAATGGCAAAAATGTTCTTTTTTGGGAGGATGAGTGGATATTACAAACTCCCCTCAAGGAATGTCCTGAATGGAGTAAATTTGAGAGTCAATGCAAACTTAGATTTGGGAGGAAAGTGGAGGACTACTGGGATAGGGATTACTGGAAACATTTGACGGTTATTGATAAGACTTTGGGACAGCTCAACAAAATCCTTAATTCTACTATTCTGATTGAGGAATAAGACATGATTATATGGAAGTACAATTAGAATGGGAACCCAACTATATCATCTTTGTATCACAAGGAGTTTGAGAATCTCAATGAGATATGTTGGGCAAAAGTTTGGATTAAAGACCTCACCCCAAAGATCAATGTCTTTTTTTGGATTTTGATACAAAATAAAGTTTTGACCAATGATAATCTCAGAAAAAGAGGTATGATAATTGTGAATAGATGTTACCTTTGTAACCAGGATGAGGAAAGTGTGGATCATATGTTTATTCATTGTCCCTATGCTAGGGCTATTTGGGATTACTTCCTTCAAATTCTCAACATTGAGTGGGTTTTCCCTGAGGATATGAAGAGTCTTTTTAACTCTTGGATCCATCCCTCAAAAAATGAAACTGTGGTCAAGGGTTGGAAGTTTTTTCTTCCCTATGTCTGCTAGGGAGTTGGGAGGGAAAGGAATGAGAGAGTGTTCATAAATAGAGTGGCTAGTGAGAAGGAGGTTTTCTACAAGATTAAGAGAGCTATTAAAGAAAACTTAGTATTAAAGGATAGAGCTATGGAACCTCTGGATGAGGAGGATATTACCTTCTTCAATAACTAGAAAATAAAAGGAAATTTTAGAAAACAGGACAATAAAGCTAAGAGAGAGGAAGCTAGATGGGATTTCCCTCCTAGTGGTTGGATGAAAGTCAATTTTGATGGTGCCTCAAAGGGCAACCCGTGGGTGGCAGGGTGTGGGATTGTCATAAGAGATAACCAAGGAGTTTGCAGGGTATTAAAGTTATCCCTATTGGTATCCAAACCAATCATAATGCTAAGGCTAATGCTGCCCTTCAAGGTCTTATTTTGGCTAAGGAGAAAGGTTGTAATAAGGTTTGGTTAGAGGGTAATTCAATCAATATTATTAAATGTCTCAATAATGATACTCCTGCCTCCTGGTATATTTATAACATAATGCAAAAAGCTAAAGCTATTATTTAATCTTTTGAAAATTGTAATGTTTCACAAAACTTCTGAGAAACCAATGGTGTTGCTGACTGGGCTGCCAACATGGCTTGTAAGCTGGAGGAAGTGATGCAATGGAATGATGGAGAAGACACACCTTATCAAGCCAAATCATTACTTGATAGTGACCGTTTGAGGAGTAGACAGAAAAAAGGTCATAAATGGTAAGTCTCATAAAGTTTTTTTAATGCGAAAGTGATTTGTCATAATTACTATCTAAGGAGAAAGTACTTAGTGGTGATTACAAGCTGAATGTGGCACAGATTATGGGCGCATTTGGCTTTTCTAAGATCGAGGTGTGGTATTCTTAAGCATTATCACAGAGATAGAAACTCATACTAGAAAACAAAGATGGGTGGAAGTAAAAAGTGTGTGGAGCCTGTAAATTACGATGAATGGAGAAAAATGAAGCAAGTCTGGAAGATTCTGAAGGAAGGTGGGATGGTGGTATTTTTGGAAAGACTTCATGGCAGAAATCCCTCTATTTATAGGATTTTCTCTAAGACCTGGAAAGATGGAAAGGTAATGGTGGGAAACTAGTACATGAAGGTAACATAGGAGATAATAGTACAGGCTACTAGAATGGGCATGGAGGTAATTAATTTCTATAGAGATAGAGCGATATCTAATAAGGCCTGGGAGAAATTCCTTGAGTCCGATGAAGAGAAGGCCAAACTGGTTAAGGTAGATACTTCCTACCATAATCCTAAGCACATTTCTAGACCTTGGAGGTATGTTATTTATGCGGTCATTAGCTATATCACAATTGACAATAGGTTTACCCGAGCTTATGGTCATCATTTCATGTTATTGAATCATTTCAGACACAATGTGAAGGTTATCTTTCCCTATTATTTACTTAGTTCATTAGATTTCACTATTAACAGTATGAAGAAATACCCAAAGGGAGACCATGCCTCTCACCAGGGTCTTATGTTGTTAGTTTATGAAGTTTTGAAAACTAAGAAGGTGGAAAGACCCTTGTTGAAAAAGAACCAGAGGGATGAGGAAGAAACAGAAGGAGATGAGGATGATAGTATGTATGAGGAAGAAATAGAAGAATATGAGGAAGATTCCAAGGGGTACAAAACCCCTAAAAGTGATACTAAAAAGGGCTCTTCGTCTAAAAACCAAAAGAAGATTTTTTTAGAGGGCTCTGATACTGACAAGGAGATTGATGAAGACATTCCAGAGGGGAGAAAAACTAGTAAGAAAAGAGGTTAACAAAAGTATTTCTTCTAAGAAGAAGGCCTTGGTGGAGGACACAGAAACAGAGAGGGAAACTGAGGATGAAGAGAAAGAGGACAACCCGAAAAAAGAGACAAAGAAAAGAAAATGGGGAGAAGTGAAGGACAGGACCAAGATCAGCCAGAAAGGTAAAAACCCTATAAAGAGGAAAATTGTGCTTTCCTCAGATGTGGAAGATGTGATGGAGAATAAGCTGAATACCGAGATGGACCTCGGGGAGGATGATAGGGAAGAGAACATGGAGGAAAACAAAGATGGGAAGGAAGAGGACCAAAATCCAGATGGGAAAATTTAGATCAGCAAGCATAAATAAGATGAAAAGAAGAAGGATAAACAAGATAAAAGAATGGAAAAAGAGGAAATAGGGTAGAGGAGAAAGATTCTCATGACAACAAAGAAATAGGTAAAACTCATGTGCCTGACGATATTAAGTAGAGAAAGGATTGTATTGTAGATTTCACTGGCATGGTGGGCAAAATGCTTGATGATAATGCTAATGTGAAAAATCAAATTGATTTAATGAGAGTTGAGATTAATCTCATAAAAAGCATTAGTATTGGTGAAAAACCTGTTGTTGTTTGCCTAGACAAAATGAAAGAGGTGGTTGGAAACTCGGAAGCCCATATTGAAATTTTAAACAAAGTTGGCAAACTGGAGAAACAACTTAAGGACATCATGGACAGAGAAGAGGAAGAAAACAACACAAGGAAAATCAACAACCTGAACATGAAGGTGGAAAAACTCGAGGAAATGGTTCGAAAGATAGGATAACCATGCCTGATGAGCATTCAAGCCTACACTGGGCATGCAAAGATCCTAATGGATAAGCTAGATCAGGACAAAGGGGGAAAGGACTGTAGAGAGGTGAAGGAGATAGCTGGACCTAGAACTCGCACAAGGGCTTGCACTAAGAAGATGAGTCTAAAGGAGGAAAAAGAAACATAAGACCTCAAGAATTCGGTTAATCAGATGCAAATCATGATCATTCAGGCCTAGGAACTTGTGGAGGGAATGTAGCTGTCCTTTTCTTGTTGTCCCTATTTTTCCTATTTATCAGTGGGACTTTTTTGGTTAGGTTGTTAGCTAGCTAGCAGTTTTTTTCTTTCCTTGCTTGGTGTTATGGCACAGTTGTTGTTGAACTTTATTGAACATCAGTAATACTTTGTTTAAAGGTTTTGGGTCCTTGTAAAACCTATTTTTACTTAATCAGAACATTATCTCTTTATAATATTGAATAAAATAAACATCATTGAATTGATAATATTGTTATTGATAAGATAAAACAATATGAGATAATATTATTCTACATTATATATATATATATAATAATAATAATAATAATAATAATGATATTATTATATATCAATATGCATATACAATGTATATTATAGTTGATAAATAATATAAATCTTATACGACATACCAATAATATTATATATCAATGAAACAAATTAATTACTAATACCGATCCTTCAAAATCCATGCAAATCTGTATCGACGTATTTGGCCATACCGATTAGTATCGGTTTTGATGGATGACAATTTATATACATTGAGTATTAGTCAACGAAGAGGTTATGAATATGTTATTATAGGATTTTGCAAACATGCAAATCCACAGAACGCCAAGAATACCTGCAAGCAAAATGCCAGAAGCTGAATCGAAACCTGTGAGAGAGAGAGAGAAGCTAGGGTTTGGAAAATCTCAGCGGAGTGAGA
>MU225137.1:319608-333349 GCA_018584345.1 Thuja plicata
GGTGGCTGATCGGTGGCCCCTGGGCGGCGCGCTGGTGGCGCGGGCTGGCAGCGCCTAAAACCTATTAAAAATGCATTTTTTTATTTTTTTTTCTCATTTTCTACCTCGAAACTCGTGTCGTACGGCCGTAGAAGGGCAAAAAAATTTCCCAGATGCTCCGGAGGCCAAATAGGTCGAGTTTTATATGATTTCGACTCTCCTGGGCCTTCTGAACGCAATGGCAGAGTCTGTTTCTGCTCAATATGCTCCAGAAGGTCGTGCCTCCTTCAAAGTGACAGAAAACCTCAGAAAAAGCTGTGGTTTTCATCTTCGAATCCAGGCTTCAAAAAACTTCAACCTCGGCAGCGACAGGGTGGCTTTGATACCATGTAGGATTTTGCAAACATGCAAATCCACAGAACGCCAAGAATACCTGCAAGCAAAATGCCAGAAGATGAATCGAAACCTGTGAGAGAGAGAGAGAAGCTAGGGTTTGGAAAATCTCAGCGGAGTGAGAGCAAATTGTTATTTCCAAAAGAGAATGAAAAAAGCAATACAAAGTTCAACCTTTAAAGGTGAACAAACCCTAAAAACATAAAGGCTAGGTTGCGCAATATAATTAATATAAAGTATTAATTATATGCACCTAAGAGATAGCTTAAGCGAAAAAGAGTAAACTGATTACTCTAACAATTATCACCCGCTACTTATATCGGGTTGAATGAATGTATAAATAAACCTACGTAAATGGGTTAAATTTTCTAATTGGTAATATGTTATGATTGGTCTACATATACAAGTTGTTAAAATACTGATCAGTTATATGCTATGATCGGTTTGCATAAATGAGTTATTTTGGGAGAGACATGATGGTATAGAGTCATGTCTCCTCTTTGAGGAGACATATCTCTATACCACTATGTCTCCCTTATAAATGTTCACTATTTGATCATATAGAGATAATAAAAAAATATAGTACAAAAAATACAAGTCTCATTCATCAAGTCAGCAAAATATTGATAATAATATATATATTGTGATTTAATTATATTAAGATTATTTAAGAAAATTAAAAAGTCATATAATCAGATCCCAAATTTTAACATGGTATCAGAGCTTTGATGATATTATTATATATATCAATATGCATATACAACATGGTATCAGAGCAAGGTTCCTTCGTTAAAGCTTAACCGCTTGATGGAAGATTCAATTAGATTGAAGGAAGATCAAGATAAGATTTTTGTAAATTTTGTACCTACAGAATGGAAAATGGAATGAGACTCGAAGACAGACTCGAAGGTGCCTCCGATTTTGAATCGTTGAAACTTCGAATGATGTTGGTATTAAGGAAGAATGAGCTAAAGATAATAATGGAAAATCCTCGTAAACCTAATGGATGATGAGGAGATTCAATGGGAAAAATTTAGACAAGGAGTAAGTGCTCTCACCAAACTCTCCAAATTTGATCAACTGCATTCAAGAAGAGTATAAAGGAATCATGAAATCCAGAAGAGTAGACACCTTATGATTGAGAGGGAGTTAACTGAACACTTTTGAGGTAAAGTTGACATGATTATTGATTATTATACTAATGTTATTTTATAACTATATGGGCTCTGTGAAAATCATAAGGAAGTGACAACTTCCAAATGATTATCACTTGTATTCGGTAATGTTATTGTAAGGTGACGATCTTAAAATAACTTTCTATTGTGATAGATATCTTGTAATGATTTAAAGCTCGCGAGTTTGTGGATAGAATCGCTGATAGAGGAAATCCACATGAGAGCTTATGGATAGAATCTCCAATAGAGGCAATCCACACTGAAGCTCGTGAGTTTGTGGATAGAATCGCCGATAGAGGCAATCCACACGAGAGATTGTGGATAGAATCGCCGATTGAGGAAATCCACACCAAAGCTCATGAGTTTGTGGATAGAATCATCGATAGAGGAAATCCACACGAGAGCTTGTGGATAGAATTGCCAATAGAAGCAATCCGCACAAAAGCTCGTGAGTTTACGAATAGAATCGTCGATAGAGGCAGTCTACACAAGAGTTTTTGGATAGAATTGCCGATTGAGGCAATCCACAACAAATCTTGTGAGTTTGTGGATAGAATCGTCGATAGAGGAAATCCACACGATAGCTTGTGGATAGAATCGTCAATTGAGGCAATCCACACCAAAGGTTGTGAGTTTGTGGATAGAATCGCCGATAGAGGCAATCCACACAAGAGCTTGAGGATAGAATCACCGATACATGCAATTCACACTGAATCTTGTGAGTTTGTGGATTGAATCGCCGATGGAGGCAATCTACATGAGATCTTGTGGATCAAATCACCGATGGAGGAAATCCACCTGAGAACTGTGAATAGAATCACCGATGGAGGAAATCCACTTGAGAAAAAACCTTCACAATTATTGTTGTTGACCTATGTATAAAATTACAATTGGATGTAGAACATAGTTCTAGATTTTATTATTGCTAAGAATTTATGCACAAATTATAATTAATTATTATTGTAGCTTATATCGCATGGATGAGATATGAAGTTCTTGCTTTTTTGCTTTGGAATTTGTTGAAGTGACTAAAATTTCTAATCGTGGAAGGTGTGCAAATTTGTTTTATAGAGCTTGGAATGCATCTACATCATCTCATACAAATGCTAAAAAAATTAGCAGCTTTAGGAAATTCTTTATCCTAGATGGGAGCTTGATGTTGTTGCTCAAAGTCTCCTTTTCTTCAATTGTACTAGTTTGTGAAAAATTTCATGACACTTTTTGGCACTTATATCAAATTTGAGCTTTGCAAGCCACTTGATTGTCATTATATTCAACAATAATATTAGTAAATATGGATAACAAGATATGAAAAAAATAATGCAAAATACTTTTTCTCAAAGTTCATTGGCATGACAATGGAAATATGTTATAGACCTTTAAGGCCAAAACTATAAGACCTCATCTTTATTTGTCAACAACATTGACACAAAATCTCAAGTGTCTAAATTATGGTATGATGTCATCTTTTTGTGTAATATCTTTATTGAAACCCATCCTAAACATAGGTCAGTTGCAAAGAGTAGGCACTTTGATCAATCTATGTTTTAAGTATTAATCTAAATTTCCCCCGTAATAGTTAGGATTGAAACATACAACCTTCTACTGAGTCTAATAATTATACAATAAAATGCATGTTTAAGTATTTGGAATTAAATTTTGATTAACTTATTGAGTGATTTTTAAAAGTATCCATGGTTTAATTTATTTAGTAAACTTTACTTTATTATATAATTAAATGTTTCACAAAGAATTCATATAAATCAAATTTCACATAACTTATAACATAAATAAAAATTCAATTTTTCTAATACAAAATCACTATTATCTATAAGAATAATATTGATTATCATAATATAAATTAAACCTTATTAATAAAAATTCATCATTATCTTGGGCATGAGCCCGCAGTGTGATGGTGTGTCACGAGCACTGTTAAGAGGGTAGACATGTGTTTGAATCCCCCAGTGTGCAAGTTGGTGTGTGTGCCTGATAGGATGGGGATGAGATGAGTGAATGCTATTGAAAAAGGGACCATTAAGGATACTCGTCTTCTTTTTTATGTTAGCTTTGATGAAGTTGTGTCACCATTAACATACGTCTTGATCTTTACTTTCCTATATTAGCTTCTATCATGACAAGTTGTACAAATATTTATTATCATAAAATTGCCTTGGATATCATTGAGCATCTATCATGGGCATCATTTTAGTCTTTAAATCAGGGTAGAATTTAGAGACATACATTATATTTCCTACATATTCTTCTTAGGAATAGAAGCTCATCTTGCACAGAGTTGTAGTGTTGTTCCTTCCCAAGGAGAGAATGTTGTTAAAGTTCCATGGATCATCTTTAGTATCTAGTGTTGGGCATCTACCAATACTACATGCATTATTTTGAGGGAAGGTTGCATGGTTTCTATTCTCATATCAATTTTGAGAGGAAGAGTTAATTACTTCACTTATTTCTTGGCGGAAGAGGGTAGGGGGGGGGGGTAGGGGTAGTCACATGACCTTTTATTTCCCTCATATGGGTGGAATATCATTTTACTTATGTTTTAAGTAGTCCTTGGGGGTTCATCATGTGTCCTTCATTCTATCACTTCTCTTCTTTTACTTGTACATTTAATTGTATTTGCATCATCTCTTTGAAAGAGTAGTTTTGTTCCCACTGGATTGTCTTTTATTTATATATTTTATGAGATATATATACATGGGTACCTTATGAGGGTTAATTTATGGCCCAAAATTTATTTTTGAGCATTATTGATCCCTAAGTATAACTTAAGGGGGGTGTTGGTGTTAGAGTGTAAGGTTTACTTAACCCACACCTAAGCTTAAGTGTAATGCCCCTCCAAGGAACCCTTCATAACGAGGATAAAAAATACATGAGAATTTATGTAGTACTCCTTTTTTGAAACATTATTCTTAACCATAATCATCATACAATGATATTGAATCCAAACTATGTGATTAGATCATACGATTACTATGCAACTATGCACAAGTGAAAGACTGGAAACCCCAAAAATCCAATATATAAAAAATAAGGGTCCTATAACAATTTATACAAGATATAAAAGTTTATAGGACTCACCCAAGACCCTCCAAAAAGTTTTAGAACCTAACTCAAAAAACTGGACCACTTTCCAAAGCCTAGGCATCACGTATAAGCTCTATTAAGGAGTGACTTGCACTCAAATGCCTCAAATACATATAAAATGGTTTCATAAAATTCTTAAACCAATCCTAAAAGTTCCACGAATTCTATATCTTTGCAACACAACTCAAATAGGGTCAAACAAACACTCGGAGCCCCAAGATTCTTCATTGTTACCGAGCAATAACTTTAGTTGTCCACATTAACTAATGCACAAATTTTGGACTAACACATGCCATGGAAATGTCCCATTTCCACGGATGCATCTTCCACTTTCACATTATTCCTTTTTCTGTGCCAGGGTCCCATTTTCACATTGGCGTTCTCTGAAACATGCAACTCACATCGTCGTCCTAATTTCGCGAGTTTTTCTTGACCAATGAGCTTCCCAAATTCACTATAGGACCTCAATTCCACTATATACCTGCTAGTGAATGCAAAATATCAAAAATTTCCCCAAATTGGAGAAAGTGGAAAAAATATGCGAGGACAAGTTATGCAAAGTTCCCTAGAGTCACTGGGTGACTCCTACGAACAAGGGTGAAATCAGGTGGAACCTAAACATATCCAATCCACCCTAAACCTTCCAAAACCCATTTTAATGGACTCAATGGAGTCTAAAACACAAAAAAAAAACCATAAATAGACCGCTTGAAATGTCCATTGGGTCACTTCAAGTGAGCCTGAATTAACTCTGATTTTCTTAAAACCTCACAAAAATATCAAAGAGTATGGCCAAACATAGAGATGACCATATCAGCCTTTGATAACCAAATAACCCACTCCTATATTAATTTTAAATCACCAACGTAATTATTCCTATAATCAATCCATATATCATTGAAAAATGTGAAGCATTTACATGAGTAATTCATTCATGATTCCAACACTGGGTCACACAAACTACTATCTACATAATCATTATAACAATATTGCATATTTCTCTACTTGGAGTGTTCAAAATACATATCATCAAATGTCACATGTGTGAATCATATATATCTATACAACTTACAATAATGGAAATGTATAAATAAGCTTGCAAGAAAGGTGATGTAGTTGTCCTCCAAAATTAATCATGTACATGTCCACTAGTCCCCAATGGCGGTTGGTAATGCCAACCGACCATGTGGAACCCAAAGGCCCACCCCACCATGCTTATAGATAGTCACATGGCCCATACAGTCAATCATGAAACACAAGGGGATATGAGGCTTGCACTCACGCAAGACACAATAAATACACATCAAGTATGATCATCATCACTGACTAGAATACAAGGTAATATAATGCAAAAATAGAAGGGAGAGATATCCAATCCTGAATCTATAGGTTCACTACTCAAGTATACTCAATATTTTAATTTCAAAGACTCAAAACAGGGAGTTTCATCGTATAACATGAAGGAATGGCTCATGTGGAACTGAGAAGTCCTTTTATGTAGATAAGGAGGCTTGACCATGCTAGATCAACATCCCACGGATGACCATGCCTTCCCACTACGTCCTTAGTTCATACAGGAACTCAAGGAACACAAGGGGAATACTCAAATTATCTTATTAATGTGTTATCCCCATTACTTTATTATGTTATCACTTGTTTAATTTAAATCACCAATGGGTTACCCTAGCAGCCACATTGGTCCCTAGCCCCCATTGTGAGACACTCCCCTATTCTAGTCCTAACACCCACACCCAAGTGCATAATAACAAAAAAAACATTAAACTATCCCAATTGACCCAATTACACAATGGCATATTGGCATGTCTCAATTGACACTTCACATAATACCAAATCCCAATTGGTCATAACCACGAGGAGATAAATTCCAATTGTTCCAAAATCAAAAGTTTATATATAAATTCTATGATTCCACATTATAAAAAATTATTAAAACCATTCAATTCCAACTTTTATCAAATCATAATTTGAAGCAAAAACCAGTCCCAAAGTCATGCCACCATGGATGACCACCAAAAAGCTCAAAATTTCAAACTTAAAATATTGGAATTCTAAAAGAACCCATTGGTCCTCTACTAAACAAAAACCTCAAAATGCATTCAAAATTACATTTCACCGATTTATAAAAATTTGGGCAGCATATCCCCATAGAAACCCTCATTTTCAAATTTAAACATATAAAGAGCTCAAACTACTTCAAAATAAATTCTACAAAGAGGGGAAATGATTCAATTCACTCTACAAATCAAATAAAATTGATAGAAATCAATTCCAATGAGAAACAAAAGAGCAATCAAGAATCCTTCCTCAAATTTGTTGAAATCTTCAAACTTGAAAATACTCCCACACACACCAAAAGATGGAGCCAAATCCGGATAGCAGAAAGAATTCACCCCAACAAATATTTTAAACCACTACCCACAATTTTTGCCTCAAGGATTCTCTTAATCCATGCATTTCAAATTCTCACATATATGGTTTTTGAGCAAGAGCAAGAAAAATAATGAGTAGTGTGTAAAAATAAACTCTATTTGAAAGAATAATTACTTTATTCTATTTTAGTGTCTAAAAATAAACTCTATTTTTACTCTAGTGTGTAAAAATAAACTCTATGTGTAAAAATAAATGGTTATTTGAAAGCAGGGTCGAATAGTACATGGCATAGAATCCATAAGTCCCGGCATGTGGAAATTTTGTATAAAAACAAAATCCCTAGGGGATTCATTATGTAATTAATCTTGTAAATTGATATGATAGAACATATACATGTATATGACAATGATCCCGGGGTTTCTTACTGGTTCTTCCACGGGGGAGTTATTGAATCAGATTATTATTATTAATAAAAATATGGTGGATAATCCACTTTTGCTTAAATAAAAAAGAAAAAAATAAACTCTATTTTATAATTAAAAGTCACTTTTTGGAAGAATAATAAAATAATATTAAAACCCACTCAACTTAAAATTATAAAATAAATTCAAAAGTTCCCCAAATAATAAATCCACCAATTCTCTTGAAAACAAGCATACACAAGGCATATTTTTACGTAAATATTTAAATGTCACTAAGATACTTAAATATTATTAATGTAAGTAATATAATAATGACAATTCCCAAACGACTAACTATGCACATATAAGTGTTATTGGTCCTTCACAGGCATGCACAAGGGTCACCATACATTACCTAAAATGATAACTAGAGGGTAAACATATGCACCATAAGGATACCATTCTAAATTAGGAACGATGGCTAGGATGGGTAATATGAGAAGCCAATGTGCTATCTCCTATAACCATTGTCAAGGATATAGGCACACTCAGACCTGCAAAGCCAGGTTGAGTCAATGCATAGTACCTGCTAACACTGAAACATTCACACATCAAGTGTACCTGCTCATTTATATAAAATAGCCTAAGCACATATAAACTAGTCAATTAACATAAAATGTTGAAAATGGAATTTTAACAGTGTAATCGTTCTTGTGTATTTGAATGTATGGCATCACCCATTTTCACATATAATAATTATCTAAACATCACAATAATAATCTCATATACATTCAAAATATACTAAGCATAATTAAATATCATTAATGAAAATTAAGAATATATAATTGATCCCCGAACCATGGTACTAACTATATGTTATCAACAATATAATATCACATCAAAGTACATCATGAAACTACAACAAACACATTACGACCAAAACATTATCTATATATGTAAATATATCCAAACATCATCATATAGCATCATGCCACATCATCACCGAGTCATCATGCATATATGATCATCATTGAAATCACAAGTATAGCCTACTATGCACATTTGCAGTGATATCATATGAATATTTGAATAATATAATTATAATTGGATGCATCACATGGATGACAATACCAAAAGAATAAAATGCACATAATCAGAGGATATAACATATATAGTCTATCTCGAATCAAAATAAGGAAATGCAAGAATGCAAATACGAGAGGCACTACATTAAGTCACACTTAGTGGCTAGGTCTAATTTAACCTTGACATTAAAGGTTAAGTTAATTTGATGTTAGACACTTTTTTGTCTCACCATATGTGCACACATGAGGTTATAAGCTTTTTCATCCAACCTTATTTGAGGTTGAAGATATTCTCTCCTCGTCTTTGGGAGGTTGGAGGCTTTGTCCATCACCCTACATATGTACTCATGTGTCCATCTCTTTTAGGGTTAGTCATAGTCATTTTTCACCTTCTCACCTCACACCCATCTTGTATATATTTTGGTGTTCTCATTTTCTTATGAATTTCATCAATATAGTTTATGTCAATTGATGTGTTGATAATTTCATGCCTAATTTCTAGTTTATATTTCGTGACTAATTATTTGGATGAGACTTCGTGATCTTGGCTTCCCCAACGCATATTAGGTACACATGTACAAAATATCTCTCACAAATGGACGAAAGGAGAAAAATCAAATGGGAAAAGAACCCTCTCCAAAAGAGAGAACACAATAAGGCAAACAATCATGTACATGTGATGAAATGAGTGATGAATGGAGGACTCATCAACACATTCCACTAATTTGGTATGGAAATACTTGTCAATTTATGATGGGATCAACCTTGTAATTCATCTATGGAAAATTTATTCATAAGTTGAATATTGTGTTGGGCCACATGTGCATTATTGAGATAACCCTCATTCTTATTAGTACGAGCATTATAATAGATTACATTCTCATTGTTTTTATTCATACAAGGGTTTAAAAAAGGATTAGTACTTCTAGGTGATATAAATAAGACTTGAATACATACTTTTAGATTAAAAAACAAGAGAGATTGAAATATATAATCAAATTTGGAGCCGAAACCCAATCAATATGACGTCTAAGGGGGTAAATTACAATAAAGTGCTCCCTCCCCCCACCCCCACACCCCACACACACACAATCATGTGTAGTGAGAAGTGATTTCAAAGGAATCAAAATAACAATGAAAATGACTCGAAATCATAAAACAAATCAATAATTAAGTTAAGGTGACAAGAGCTCAAACCATGATGAAACCCATTGAAAATGAAGTGCGTTGATATCCTCATTGCATATATTTTCCTAAGTTGTATGATTTTGATGTGTGCTCACATAAATTTGACATAATAATGATGCTTTATTGATTTGGATGTCTGATTACACAATAATGGCTAAGTAGTGGCTAATATGAATGAAGGGAGATGAAATGGAGGGCTAGGATGAACATATGAGGATCAATAATTAGGATATATTTGGTCCTTTCAATCCATGATACATTACCAAGTAACAAAATGAGAGAACTTGATAAGGAGATAGTGCCCTTGGAGTGTGGAAATGACCTTACTATAAAGGCATTTCTTGTCTTCACACTCTAGAGGTGAGACGAGGGGAATAAAGGAATTTTAAATTCCTTTAATATGACCTTTTAGAAGATGGGCAATGTGGGTTTTTCTCCCAAGCAAAGATAAAATTAAGGTTTAGATGACTAGGGGGATGAATATTTATAAAAATAAGTTGACCCATTCCTAATCTAGGGATTAGGGAATGTGCAAGTGATTAAGGAGATTAGGTAGGATTAGGATTAGGATTAGGATTGGAGGGAAAGTAAGAAAAGTAAGAGGATTTGACACTTAGATAGAGAAAATAGGGATTAAATGAATTGAGAAAATTCATTTTGGAGAGAAATGTAGTTTAGGGATTAAATTAAATAAATTAGAATATTTATTTCATTTAATAGATGAAGGGGGTAAAGATGAGGAAAACATGGGTGAATTAATTATCTTGGAGACTATACAAAGAAAATAGAAGAATAGACTAATTATTTAAATAATAATATCAACCCAAGGAAAGATGTGAAGTGGCAACCACTAGATGTTGGGTGGCACAAGGTTAATTTCGATGGTGCTACTTGTGGGAATCCTAGCCAAGTTGGTGTTGATTGTGTTGTGAGAAATCGTTAAGGAAAGATTGTGAAGAGTGTGGGAAATCACTTGGGTTATAAGCCTTAAATATTGAAGCTAAATATAATGTTGTTCTAATTGACATTCAAGAAGCCAAAATATCTAACTATAAGAATTTACACCTTGAGGATTTTTGGTTGTGAATGGGTTTCATAGTAAACATATCCCAAATTGGAAGTTGGTGAGCACGCTTTCTCAAATCTTGGTAGAAATTGATCATTTTTCATATGTTAGGGTGATGCATATTTACTACGAGGTAAATAAGATCAAGGACATGATTAAAAACAAAATTTGATATGATGGAAGACATATGGGTTTCCATTTCTTTGGAGGTTTGGTATGGGAATGCTTCCTACTTGGCAACTTCATAAGTACCTTCACACAATATTTGTCGTGGAAACATCCAATGGCATTGATGAATTTAGGTGGTTCATTGGCTGGATGGACATCTAACACATTTGAATGACTTTTTAAGTCGAGGGTAGGTGGTTATTCCCACAATGTAACAAGTAACATTGAAGATTGACACTTCTATTAGCCTACATTCAAAGAAGAGACAATTTATGTTTTTTGGTGATATTTCCAAACAAATGTAGATGGAAATATTTAAGTTGATGGTTGTTGTGGTGCTTCATGTCATTTGTTTGGTCTTAGGGGATGCATATTTGAGAGGAAACAATCAATATAAAGTAAACATTGATGTAGTCTTTTTATTGACATATTTTTTGATGCAAAGGATTTTGAGAATATGGTCGATACACTAGCGGGGAAGTTAATCTGGAGCAAACGGGATGGAAGGTTGAAGGGCTTAATTTCCCATGATATTCATGGTTGTGGGTTGATCCCAGATGAGAAAGTTGGCTCAACCTTGGCAAGGACATTGAAAACCCTTTGCAGGTGTTTTTCATTTGGGTGTTCGTATGAATGTCATGTCAAGGTGCAATCAGGCTAGGAGTGACATCATTTTTTTGAAAGAATGTGTAGTAGGGGTTACAATTTAGTGATACGCTATGGGATAATACCCTTGTGGAGGAAGGTGATATGGAAGGAAAGAAGGATATTGAGAAGGAGGTTGTTGATGCAAAAAATGACGAGGTTGGGTGAGTTTCAACCTAGGTAAGGGCCTACTTTTTTGGTGTTTGTTGGTCATGACTGTGTATATTATAATATATATCACTTGTGTCTTGTGTTAGTCTCTAGGATTATTTTTTAATATGCTCAATATATTTCTACTATGGCTAGGTGTAGTAGTTGTTCATGTGACGGGTCTCTTTGTTGATGTGTCTATAATGGTATTATTGAGGTTGGATTTGACTTTTGGGTGGTCATTGTGTTATGCCCAAAATAGGGGCTCTTTGTTGATAATGTAAAATCTTTTGATGTTGATATATGGGTGTGGCCCAGAAAATGTTGCATTAACTGATAAAAAAAGGTGACAAGGATAAATAAACAATGCATATAAGTCAACCAAATGATAATGGTTGATTTTATGTTTCTATAATAATAAAGTGAAAATGAATGAGACAAAGGTATAATAAGGATAGTTAGATATAAAACTAGAATATAAAGTTAGGAAAACACAATTCATGGTTGTTGATTTGATTCATGGCAAGGTTTAAACAAGGGCTCCTAGGTGATAGAAATAAAAGACAAAAAAATGAAGCTCAATTATGCTCTTTCATATTTAAAAATAAGGGAGATCAGTGATCTAATTAATTTGAAAGTGAAACTCTTAAATGATAGCCAGGGGGTAAAATACAATAAAATATACAAATATCAATACAATATATATAATTAAGTAAATGAAAATGATGCAAAGGCATAGTAAAGATACCTAGATATGAAAATATAATGTAAAGTTGGAAAAACACAAAATTGAAATACAATTCATTGTTATTGATTTGATTCATAACAAGGTTTAAACAAGGGCTCCTAGGCAATAGAAGTAAAGGATAAACAAATGAAGCTCAATTACGCTCTTTTGTATTTAAAAATAAGAGAGATAAATGATCTAATTAATTTGAAAGTGAAACTATTTAATGATAGCAAAGGGGTAAACTACAATAAAACATACAAATATCAATAAAAATATAGATGGATAGATATATAATTTTTTAACGTCCACAAGGCTAAATGATGCAAATGAAAATGAAAATGATATATAATTAAGTAAATGAAAGTGATGTGAAGGCATAGTAAAGATAACTAGATATGAAAATAGAATGTTAAGTTATATAAACAAAAAATTATAAATCCTAATATAATGTGAAACCTTATAAAGAAAGTTAAGTTGTGTAGGATCAAACAAGTTCACAAAAAATTAAATGAAAATAAAGTTTTCTTGGAGTTAGCCAATGCTAAATAAATAAATGTAATCAAGTTGTGTGCAAGGAAAATGTGATTCAAATGGAATGCAAATAACAATGATAAACACTCAAATCACAAACTTCAAAACAACGTACAAGATTAGACAAAAGAAGACAAAAAAAATAAGAAATACAAAGTACAAACCAATGGCCTTCTTGATGTAATGGTATGTCCGAGGTTGACTGGTTGTACGTGTGCTCACAAATTTGACAACATAATGATACGTGAGTGCTACCTAGTTGCTCAAGCTTGCAAAGGATATGGTAAAGGCTCAAGAACTTGCTCAAGCTGGTGGCTCCAAGATAAAAATTGCGTGAGTTGAAAGTTGCATAATGAGAATGGAGGGAAAGAGTTTTGGTTAAGTGTTGAAGAATTGGAATGGATGGTTAGGATGGAGTGAGAGAATATCAAGAGTGGCTAATGGTTAGGGTTCTCACACTCCATGGGAGGTTGACAAGTTGTTGGAAATATGGATGGAGTAACTGAGAGGGGAGGGGTGAATCAGTTACTACCAAAATAAATCCACAAGTCCTTTAGATGTCTTAGATATAAACTGCTGTAACTCGGTAAATTAACTTATTATGTTCTTGAAACATTCACAGTGATTGACATGCATAAAACAAATAACATGAACACAAGTAACACCAGATATAACATGGAAACCCAATTTGGGAAAACCACCAATGCAACTAGTTACTGATTTTCACTCTTCTGAAG
>MU225137.1:339844-361970 GCA_018584345.1 Thuja plicata
AACATTCTGAGCTCGGTAGACTCTGTCTAATGATTGATATGACATTCTTTACTCGGTAGACTCTGTCTGATGACTGATATGACATTTGTGTAACATCAAAGACAATACACAATTTAAACAATTGTATCCAACACAAGTGTCAACCTTAGAGTGGATGAGAGGACATTGGGGGTTGAGAGGAAGATTTTCCATAAAGGCCTTTCTTTTCTCAACACCCAAAAGGACATGTGGGGAAATGGAAAAGAATTTAATATTCTTTAGAGGGGACAAGGATGAAAGAGGCCCATGTGGGTTCTTTCCAAATTTGGTTGGGAATTTAAGGATGAGGTGGACAAGGGTTGACCTTGTTGCCAAATCGTTGTGTTTAGGAATGTGCACATGCTTAGGAAGGAGATTAGGCTTAATGAAAGATGATTAGGAGGTAATTGGGAGAAGTAGGAGGATGTGATGGGAGGAGAGAAAATGAGTGAAAGAATTTTTAATTATTTTTATTCCAAGTGGGAGGAAGAGGTTAATTAAGTAAATGATATCATTTACTTAATTAAATGAAGGGTTAGCATGCAAGTGGACTTTGTAGGAATGTGCAAGTGGATAGAGGCTTTACGAATTTTGAAATTACTTTAAATTCAAAATAAATTTATTTAAAGGGAATGCCACTATATGAAAATTAGATTAATTAATTTACCTAGGAGGATTATGGATGAAAGTAGAGATTAATTAATTAAATGAATTATTTAATTAATGTGATGACTACGTGAGGAGGGGGATATTAATTAAATAAATTGATTATTTAATTAAGATGATGACTGTAGAAGAAAGGTTATTACGACTTGATTTGATCAAATGTTTAATGATCAAAATTAGGTGTCTACACAAGTAAGCACAATCAATCTAGATTGAGTTAAATAAATTTGAACGATAAGTCTTATATTATACTTGTCATTTGCTTAACTATATTATAAATTTTAGTATTAATTTTGATGTAAATTTGAACAATATGTCATGAGATTATAAGTAGTGAACCTCATATGGGCAATCACTTTAAAAATCTAGAGTATTTTGTTCACTCTTTTAGAGTACAAGCTCACAAATTTGGGATGTAGTCATAACCATAAATTTTTCCTTTTGAGTTCAAACTCATCCTTGGACAAAGTGATGTTCGATTATTGTGCTACATATGCCTACCTATTATGTTCTTTTAAAGATACATGGATTGGTGATATGAATATACCAAAGAGTTGAAATTTTGTCACAAGAGGACATGATCTCCTAGATCAACCTTTCGAGAGTGTACAAAGATCAAAAATAGTAGACAAGGGCCTAATATGCAATATTGTTTCTCTTTTTGGTGCGTCAAATCAAGACATGTGTCACTATTGATTATGTTCAATGCTTTAAGATGAGAGAGAAAAATGTATTCCTTGATGATTCAAAATGAACACATTGAGTGCCTTTGAATATTAGCAAATATAATCAAAGTGGTTGAAATGTGTTTTTAATTGGCTCACAATATGAATGTGAATGGGGCTTGTTGATATATTCAAAATTTGAATTTTGATTTGAAGGGAGAGGGGCAAATTTATAACTTTGAGAACCTATTAGAATAGGCAAATGATTATATCCAAGTGACTAATGGATAAATCGAAGTAGGTGCACAAATGAATGTGATATATTTATGTGTGTGTGTGTGTGTGTAAGTGTATATATATGCATGTGTGCATATGTGTGTGTACACACACGTGACGAATATATAAAAATATGCATGTACAAGGATAAGCAAAGCTAAATTTATAAGGATATGTATATGCAAATAGATAGACAAAGATAGTGAATGATCTATAACAAATATCTACTTATTGTTATATGTGTATGACTTTGTGTGTGTACACACACACACACACATGCACACACGCAAGCGCACACACACACATGCAAGCGTGTACACACACACACACACACATGCGCGCGCGCACACACACACACACCTCTACACACGCACACACGCACACACATGCGCGCGCGCGTGCGCCCACACACACACATGTGCGCATGTACACACACACGCACACACACATACACACACACACGTGCGTGCATGTGTTTTCACACACACGCGCACATGCACATGAGCACATGCACACATGCACACACACACATGTGCATGCACACATACACACACACCGCCATGTGCGTGCACACACACACACATTATTGAGTTACAAATCCAAGTCTAGGCCAATTGATTTTATTTAAAGGTTTCCTGCTTATAAATATTTATAGAGCATTGAGTAATTCCTTATGCATTATTGCTAATGTGTTTCCTTCTCTTTTAAACAAGGAGGTTTCCCTTCTATGCAATCTTGATCTAGGCAATAGCTATAGTGTTTGCTCAAGACATAGCTCAAGCAAGTTTCACAGGTCCTCTCAACACTAACCTCTTATTTGGCCACATTCACTACTACTAGCCTTTTGCCTCTTAATGTGATTATGACATCTCTAATTGACACAATAGTGGAAATTTCCCCTAATTGGACCTTGTTATTTCTCTTATTCATACACCTCTCTTTGAGAAGGAAAAATAAAAAGAAAAAGAGGATACCATCATGGGTAGGGAGCCCATTCTTAATGGATGGGACTTTTTAGTGACAAGAGTAAAACTATTTGTTACCATCCTCCTATCATTAGTGTAATATCAATATCAGTTTTGAGTACTGATCATGTTGTTGGTATTCATGTTTTGTCACTGATGTCAACATATATTTCTGTGGAGAGGACTGACTGGTTACTTGATTGGAAGAAGTGTACGAACACTTCACGGATGATTCATAATGACCGAAGTTGGATTTATGTAGAAGGATGTGTGTTGGCCTTATTCCTAAGGTCGCTTGGCTTTATGTTGCATATTGTAGAAGTTACATTTGATTTGGTGAAGACTAGTTTCTGGACTGTAACTGTGATTCTGGACAGAGAAGGTCTCTATGTTTTGGGTATATCTTTTTGGCAAAGATATTTCAGATGCAGCGAGCTTACTGGTGGACATCTGACATATGTTGGAATAATGGTTTGAGTTCAATTTTTGTTTGATGACTGGTGACGTCAGTTGTGGCGTGTATTATGAAGAAGACCTATTTGGTGGTCGACTTCAGACATGCAACATGTAAAATGAATTGTGAGCGAGGATTGCAAATCTAAAAGTATAAGTGATGGATTACATTTGATGTTTACTTGTTATAGGTACCGTGTGTATCTTAGCAAGGGGTTATATAATTATTTGTACATAGGAAAGTCTTAATTGGCCGACCTGATTAATTATTTGTGTATTAGGAAAGCTTAACTGGCCGACCTAATGAATTATTGTAAGAGGGTATATATGAGTGATATTTTATTTTTAAAAGATGGGACAAAGATTGAAAAGAAGAGAAGTGAAAGCTGCGAAGATTGTTTGACTGCTGAATGTAGAGCAGAGTTCATGAGAAGAGTACTTCATTGGAACTGACCAAGCAAAGACAATTTCTATTAGACAGTTCATTGGATTGTGTATTTTCTATATACACTTGTTCAGATTGTGAATCCTCGAGGGTTGCTTTAACCTTATTTGGGCAGTGTGCCTTAGCAGTGAGCTTAGTATTTCTCTTGACTCCTAACAGGGTCTGTCTCCTAACAGGGACTATGTACTGTAATGTTGTAGCAAGCTCCTAACATGGATAAATATTTTAACATGGATACTATACTCTCAGTACATTATTTGTGGGTGTTAATTCCCACTAGCGTTTTACCTTTAACAGGGTTTCCTCGACAACAAATATTGTGTTATGGTGTTGTCATTTACTGTGTTATCATTTACATTTGCAGATTTGGTTTATAAAGTTTAAAGTTAAATAATATATATGACAACTGATTCACCCACCCTCTTAGTTGTCTTGTGGAATGTTATTCCTAACAATTGGTATTAGAGCTTGTGGTCCTTAAAGATAAAGTTTAACAACTTGAGGTGATCCTGAAGATGACTTACTACAGGAAGGATAGACCAAAGTTTGATCCTGAAAACTTTGACAGTTGGCAAAACACATTTGCTATGTCTGGGAGTTGATTACTGGATGATCACAATGAATAATGAAAATATAGCAACTAAGGATGAATTAGAGAAGGCTACTGAAGATGAAAATAAGCTATTTTATGTAATATGGTTGCAAGGGAATCTTTGATCAGTGCACTGTCAGAAGGAGAATTCACTGAAGTAAAGGACTTGGATTCTGCACATGAGATATGGACAAGATTGGAAGCATTATACATTGGAGATAAGTTTACAAAGCAGGCAAAACTACAAAACTGGAAGAAAAAGATGGAATCACTAAAGATGAGAACATCAGGGCATATGGACAGAGAATTACTGAAGTGGTTACTGGTATTAGAAACTCTGGAGGTACTTACAGTGAGGAAGAAGTGATTGTGAAGATACTCAGATCCTTGACACATACATATAGAACCAAAGTACAAGCTATAAAGGAGATTATACCTTTGACACCAAACTTCACCAGAGAGATGTTGATTGGAAAGCTAACTACATTTGAGGCCACAAAACTGGGAGACACTTTGCCTAAAGTTGAGTCAACATTCAAGGCAACCATGCACAAGAACAAAAAGACCTTATCTGGAAATGCAAGCACCAGCAATAATGACCTAAGGGAAGAACTTGGAGCCTATGCTGATGAATGGGAATAGATACAGGAAGAATAAAGAAAGCTAGATGAAGTTGTGGCATTGATTGCTAGAAGAGAAAAGAGAGGTAAGGGAAAATTTGAAGGCAAATTACCTTTGAAATGTTTTTCATGTAACAAGATTGGTCATTTTAAATCTAGATGTCCTACAAGAGTTCCAATGCACAAACCTAAGTTTTTCAAGTCTAAGTATTCAAAAGACAAGGAATGTTATTATGCTAGTGAGGGTATATCTGATTATGATGACGGTGACTATGATGAAATCATATTTATTGCTATTAAGGACGATGAACCTATGCATGAGGAAAATGCCTTAGTATCCTGAGTTGAAAATAAATCTGAATGGGTTATAGATAGTGGTTGTTCACATCATATGACTGGAGATAAAAACAAATTTGTAAGTTTCAAAAGACATGATGGTGGTGTTGTCAGATTTGGTGGCAATATTCCTAAACTTATTATTGGAGTTGGATCTATTTCTTTGGATGGAAAGACTAACACTGACAATGTATTACTTGTTGATGGACTTAAGCATAATTTGTTGAGTGTTGGACAGTTAGTAGACAAGGGTTATCAATTGAAATTCATTGATGGGAAATGCTCTATCAGAAGTAAAGTAGGAGACTTTATCGCATTTGGTACTAAATCTAGAGGTAATGTATTTGAATTGAACACATCTGAATCTTCTTGTTTTATTGCAAAGGTTGATGACAGTTGGTTATGGCACATAAGATTTTGTCATGTTAATTTTGATAACATTGTGAAGGAAAGTATGAAAAAAGCAGTAAGAGATCTACCTAAAATTGTGAAGCCTTCTAACACTATGTGTAGAGAGTGTGTTATGGGGAAACAAACTAGAAGCACTTTCAAAAGCAAAGCTTATTCAACAAAAGGAAATTTGGATCTGGTGCATATAGATCTATGTGGTCCTACACAAACAAGATCATACTATGGTGAAAGGTACTTTATACTATTTTTTGATGACTTTTATAGAATGATGTGGGATACATACTTAAGAGAGAAATCTCAAGCATTTGACAAATTCAAGTTATTCAAAGCAAAAGTTGAGAATGAATCTGGTTTGAAGATAAAGTGTTTGATATTAGATAGAGGAGGGGAGTTTACATCAAAGCTATTTAATACATAATGCGAAGAACATGGAATATACAAACATACATCAGCCCCTAGAACTCCACAACAGAATGAGATAGAAAAGCAAGGAAACATAACTATATTAGATGCTGCAAGTACTATGTTGCTGGAAGGAAATGTGTCACGTGTTCACTGGAGAGAAGCAGTTGGCACTGGTGTGTACACACTGAACAAAATTCAGATCAGAGAAGGTACAAGTAAGACTCCTTATGAATTATGGTTTGATCATACACCTACTGTAAAATATTTCAGAATATTTGGTAGTAAATGTTATATCAAGAGAGATGATGAGATAGACAAGTTTGATGCTAGAAGTTATGAAGGAATCTTTCTTGGTTATTCCACTAAGAGTAAAGCATATAAATGTTTCAATCTGAGATTGAGAAAGCTAATTGAAAGCGCCAATGTGAGGATAGATGAAAATTTTCAGATTCAGGAAAGGATGTATGATTGTGGTTAGATTACAAAAATGAAAGAGGTTATTGTTGAACCTGAAGAATCTTTGATGATTGAAAATGAGATTGAAGATGAACAAACTAAAGCTACTGAGACGGTGAAGACACCAATATGTTAAGAAGAACCATCCTGAAGGTCAAATTATTGGTGATGCAAGTAAAGGTATGATGACTAGATCTATAGCTAGAGATGAGATCTGTTTGATTTCTCAAATTGAACCAAAGACTACTGATGAAGCATGTAGAGATGAATCTTGGACTAAATCTATGGAAGAAGAACTTGAACATATAAAGAAAAACAATACTTAGGAATTGGTTCCAAGACCTAAGAACAAAAATATGATTGCTACCAAATGGTTTTTCAGAAATAAGATGGATGAGGAAGGAAGAGTGGTAAGAAACAAGGCAAGACTGGTATGTAAAGGCTATTCACAACAAGAAGGCATAGACTATCAAGAAACATTTGCTCCTATTGCTATATTGGAATCTATGAGATTATTTATTGCTTATGCTGCACATAAAGACTTTAAGGTTTATCAGATGGATGTGAAGTCAACATTCTTGAATGGTGATCTAGAAGAAGAAGTTTACATTGAGCAACTTGATGGGTTTCCTTTGACAGATGACGAAAACATGGTTTGCAGATTGAAGAAAGCAATGTATGGACTGAAATAGGCACCAAGAGCATGGTATGCAAGACTGGACAAATATCTACTTCGTCTTGGTTTCTGAAAAGGTAATGCAGACAATAATTTATATTTGAGAACTGATGAAGATGAAATCTTAATTATAGAAGTTTTTGTTGATGATATCATTTTTGGAGGCAATGATAAGATGAGTAAGAAGTTTTCTAAAGAAATGGAAAATGGATTCGAGATGTCAATGATTGGTGAGATGAATTTTTTTTCTTGGTTTGCAAATTAATCAGAGTAAGAATGAATTTTTTATATCTTAGACCAAGTATCTTAAGGAAATGTTGAAAAAGTTTGGAATGAAAGATTGTAAACCTGTTGGGACACCTATGGTGACTAGACACAAACTAACTAGTAATGATGCGACTCAAAGTGTTGTATAGACTAAGTACAGATTGATGATTGGAGGTCTACAATATCTAACTCACAGTAGACCATATATTACCAATGCAGTTGGAATTGTGGCTAGATATCAGGCAGATCCTAAAGAGACACATTTTGTTGCTGTAAAAATAATTTTCAGATATTTGAAAGGGACAATAGAATATGGATTGTGGTATGAAAAATCAGAAGATTTTACTTTGCAGGCTTATACTGATGTTGATTGGGCAGGTAATGTGGATGACAGGAAGTGTACAAGTAGTGGTGCTTTTTTCCTTAGAAAAGGATTTGTTTCTTGGTTGAGCAAGAAGCAGAACTGTATTGCTCAATCTACTGCTGAGTCGGAGTATGTTGTTGCTACAATAAACTATACACAAGTTGTTTGGATGAAACAAATGCTGAAAGACATTGGAATAATTTTTAAAGAACTAGTGGTTATCCATTGTGATAACACTAGCACATTGAATATGTCAAAGAATCATGTAATGCATTCAAAGACTAAACATATTTCTATTAAGTATCATTTATTGAGGGAGAAGGTAGCAGATAAAGAGATTAAACTAGAGTATATCAACACAAAAGAACATATAGCAGACATATGTACTAAACCTTTGCCAAAAGATTCTTTTGAATATCTTAGAGGCATGCTTGGGGTGGTGGTCCCTCCCAGTGGTAATTAAATGATGCAGATATGCATCAGTCCACTGGATCTCAGAGCTATATCATTCTCTAGACTTGATGTATGGATCTACTCCTAAGGGGGAGTGATCACAGGAGAATACTATGGAGTACATTTTGGTGTTCTTGCACCTGGTTGATGAACATGAAGATTTGAAAAAGATACATCTTACAGAATACTACAGATGAGTTATGGAACCCTTTGCCATTGCTGCCAAAGGGGGAAGGAATCTATGTAAAAATCCCTACTATTTTGAGAGATTTGTGTTGAGGATATTGAGAAGATTTTATTGAGAGAGAGTACTTTTGGGTTGATGCATATGGATTTTCCCATATGTTTTCATCAATACCAAAGGGGGAGATTGTTGGATGATATCAGTTTTGAGTACTGATCATGCTGTTGGTATTCATTTTTTGTCACTAATGTCAACATATATTTATGTGGAGAGGACAGACTGGTTACTTGACTGGAAGAAGTGTACGGACACTGTATAGACGATTTAGAATGATCAAAGTTGGATTTATGTAGAAGGATGTGTGTTGACCTTATTCCTAAGGTCGCTTGGCTTTATGTTGCATATTGTGGATGTTATAGTTGATTTGGTGAAGACTGGTTTTTGGACTATAATTGTGATTCTGGACAGAGCAGGTCTCTATGTTTCGGCTATATCTTTCTGGCGAAGATATTTCAGATGAAGCAAGCTTACTGGTGGACAACCAACATACGTTGGAATAATGGGTTGAGTTTGGTTATGTAAGATAAGAAAATGTAAGATATAATGTTTATATATGTTTACCAATGTGTAAGTTATGAAATGTGTATTTGAAATGTAGGGGGGTAGATAAGATGCTCCCCTTTTTATCCTTAGATACACAAATGAAGCATCCAAATTGATTAACCTCAAAGGAAGGATCAATGCATAAATAAAAATAAGAGCAAAGAGGAAGATCTTAAATTCCCGTTTTAGAAAAGAATGTGTGATAGGTTTAGAAAGATTATGAACTTTAATTGAAATGAATAGGAGAAAAGTACCAACCTTAAGATGTTACAGATCTGAATATTGCTATTTTTGGGGGTCTGCACTCAATTTCTAGAAAATCTGAGACCAAATCTAGAATAGAAATGCAGAAACGAACAAAACCCAGAAATCTTTTTTCGTTCTTACATAGTTGCGATTTTGACCCTCAAGTCAATGTCACCATTGACCCAGAATTTCCGATTCTGATCTAGGGCAAAATTGACCTAAAAAGTCTCCGACAAGAAATTTGTTTTCGGATCACAAAATTTTGTCAAAAAGGGTATCCAAATTTGCATTCCATTCTATTGTTTCGAACTTGTACCTACAAAAAAAAGATTTGTTTGTTGGGGGGGGGGGGGGGNATTTGCATTCCATTCTATTGTTTCGAACTTGTACCTACAAAAAAAAGATTTGTTTGTTGGGGGGGGGGGAGGGGTTTGCCTTGGTCAAACCCTAGTTTTGGAATTAACCTCAAAGTATAATTGAAATTTCATAAGTAAAACAAAGTAAATGAACAAATTCACCTTGCTTGTAAAAGCCCTTGTGGCGGATTCAAATCCGTGGATCCACAAGTATGCATGCACCAAATGGATGTAGAATGTAGAATGTAGGATGTCTCAAATCAATTGCTTGTAAATCTTCAACACCAATCTTGAATGGATCTTGGAATAGGAAGAGGCTTGGAGGAATGTGGATGGAGAAATCTTCAACAAGAGGGCTCCATTGAGCTTGAATCCTTCAAAGGTTACCAATGGATCTTCTCGATGAATTGAGTGCTTGAGAAGTGCTTGAATGCTTGAGAATGGATGAATGCTTCAATGGCTACTTGGCTTGCTTCAAAAATTGCTCCTTCACCTTTGGATTTCACTCTTCAAGTCTTGAGATCTTGTGGTTATGCTTGATGATGGTTATCAAGTCTTAGAAAAAATGAGAGGAGAAAGCTTCCTTATATATGAATCTAGGGCACAATCTTCTAGAGAGGTCGACATAAGAGAATTAAATTACAATTAGACCTATACCCCTAGAAGAGGACCTATATTAAATATAATTTAAGATTTGTTTCTCTGAAGACCGAAACAAACTACCCAAAAGTGGGAATTAACTCTTTCCAAAGCCCGACATCCAAAAACCTTGGAAATTTGGAATTTGGACCTTAGGTTAGAAGAAGGTCGATTCTGACCTAGGTCAAGGTCAAGGTCGACCTTGACCTAGGTCAAGGTCGAGGTTGACCTTGACCCAAAAAGGTCAACTCTGACCCTGAAGCCAAAATCCCAGTTTGTAGTTTGAAATGTCAGAAACAGGCTGGAAAAAGTGGGAAATGGGGCAGAACAGGGGGAAAATCCAAATCCAAGTCAGAGACCCATTCAAGGCGCTTGACATGACCCCAAACCACTTACTCGAAAGGATAAATCAGTCTACAATGGAAGTGCTTCCATTTTCTGACTATACAAGTTGTTGTTTGATGACTGGTGACGTCAGCTATGGCGTGTATTATGGAGAAGACCTATTTGGTGGTCGACTTGAGACATGTAGCGTGTAAAATGAATTGTGAACGTGGATTGTGGATCTGAAAGCATAAGTGATGGATTGCATTTGATTTTTACTTTTTATAGGTACCGTTTGTATCTTAGCAAGGGGTTATATAATTATTTGTACATAGGAAAGCCTTAATTGGCTAACCTGATTAATTATTTGTGTATTAGGAAAGCTTAACTGGCCGACCTAATGAATTATTGTAAGAGGGTATATATGAGTGATCTTTTCTTTTGAAAAGATGAGACATAGATTGGAAAGAAGAGAAGTGAAAGCTGGGAAGCTTGTTTGACTGCTGAATGTAGAGCAGAGTTCATGAGAAGAGTACTTCATTGGAACTGACCAAGCAAAGACAATTTCTATCAGATAGTTCACTGGATTGTGTATTTTATATATATACATGGATACTATATTCTCAGTACATTATTTGTGGGTTTTTAATTCCCACTGGGGTTTTACCTTTAACATGGTTCCTCGACAACAAATATTGTATTATGGTTTTGGCATTTACTGTGTTATCATTTACATTTGCAGATTTGGTTTATAAAGTTTAAAGTTTAATAATCTATATCACAGCTAATTCACCCCCCCTCTCAGTTGTCTTGTGGATTGTTATTCCTAACACACACACACACACACACACACACACACACACACACACACACACACACACACACACACACACACACACACACACACACACACACACACACACACACACACACACACACACACACACACACACACACACACACACACACACACACACACACACACACACTGTTGAGTTACAAATCCAAGTCTAGGCCAATTGATTTTCTTTAAAGGTTTCCCGCTTATAAATATTTTTAGAGCATTAGGTAATTCCTTATACATTATTGCTAATGTGTTTTCTTCTCTTTTAAACAAGGAGGTTTCCCTTCTATGCAATCTTGATCTAGGCAATAGCTATAGTGTTTGCTCAAGACATAGCTCAAGAAAGTCTCACAGGTCCTCTCAACACTAACCTCTTATTTGGCCACATTCACTACTACTAGCCTTTTGCCTCTTAATGTGATTACGACATCTCTAATTGACACAATAGTGGAAAGTTCCCCTAACTGGACCTTGTTATTTCTCTTATTCATACACCTCTCTTTGAGAAGGAAAAAGAAAAAGAAAAAGAGGATACCATCATGGGTAGGGAGCCCATTCTTAATGGCTAGGACTTTTTAATGAAAAGAGTAACACTATTTGTTACCATCCTCCTATCATTAGTGTAATATCAATTACATAGGATTTGGTCATTTCTTTATATGATCAACTTTAGGAGGTGCAATTCTTTCTACTCACTTTTTATATAAACTTAGGGAAGGGGTCTAGTTATCACCCATGTTTCGATAACCATTCATTGGGTTTTGCTAATTAAAGGTCCCCCTAAAGAATCATCTAGTGGGCAAATAACCACCCATTGATATATCTGGTAGATCAGAAAAAGTTAGTAATGACACCAATTGTGCAAATTTTGTGGTGGTCAAAGCAAACAATTAAAAGGACAAATAGAGATATGTATGAGACATCAACTCAAAACAACCACTTTTTTAGCCTTATGTGCATAACAAATCTCACAATGTTCGTCGAAACTACCTACATGCAAAAATAATAACTATATGCACTTAAGTCGTATTCAAAGATAATTTAAAAAATTGTCAAAATCCAATATACTATTTAAAAACTTAGAGTGATAAAATTAGGGTGACAAAGGAGCTATATCTCATACCTTTCCCCTAAGGATTGTACTTTGTACAAATTTAATATAAAAGCATTATATAAACCAGTGTATTATACTTTTAAAAACTACAAAATGGCGAATTGGTATTCAAAATTTATGTCGAATGAAAGTGGAAACATTATGCGAAGTTGAAAACACTGTCATAGAGGGGAATACGAAGTGAAATAGACACGGAATTTGATCGGGAGGAATTTAGTCATAGGGAAGGCGCCAGATCAATTTTACAAAAAAAAATCCGTACATTTGTCAAAACAATTTTCTAAAAGAATTCTCGAGTTTCAACTAAGCATTTCAGAATGAAGCTGGTAAGTCTGTCACGCAAAACAATCTTCTGTACACAAAGCTTTCAATTTCAAATTTCTCTTCCTTATATTTTCTTTAGTGCTCTGACCTCTCGCGTGCATTGCCTGGCAGACTTGCTTAAATACAGGAAAAGGTTACCATTTTCCAGCTTGCCATTTACTTCAGATGTGCGGGGTTCGAATCTTGCTGGAGTGTCCTCTCGATTTATCCGCCTTGCAGCTTTTTGTGCCTCTTAATTCCTCTTTGGGTGATCTATATCCGCAGCGAAAGCAACGAAGGATAAACACTGAGGGAAAGGAAAGATTGAACTGTTCAGAGTCCTCACCGTTCAAATATTTTGAGGGTTCGGTGCTGATAGACGCAGAGCCTTGGTACAGAACGGCAGACGACTTGCATTTGTGGGACCTTTCTTTGATCGACGTGGTCTTGATTTCCAGTTCCGCTGGCATGCTCGGTTTGCCTTACCTTACTCGCAACAAGAGCTTCACTGCAAAGGTATGCTCTCCCTTAGTGTTTTTCTTTATGTTTGATTTCTTTTTGCATGATTCTATAAAGTTTTTTTGGCAGAATAACCTTTAGCTTAGATGCAATGACTGAAGGTTATCTCTCAGTAAGTTAATTTCGGAGTTGCACTCTACCTCGTTCATTGGTTTCATTGTATTGGACTCTACGTTATTTGGTATAGGTTTAATTGTTCTATAATCACCGATATGCCAAGACTCTGATTTGAAACTCATCTATTCAACAATCTTGTCATTCATTTTATTGCCTATTTTCATTTGAAACACAAATCATTCTTATTGTAGAGACTGAAAATATTGATAAAGCGTTCTGCCAGGTATCTGTTAATTGGGCATATATAGGGACTTTTCATCATAGAATCCGACCTTTCTTTAGATATAATTCTTCTTCAATGTGTTGGACATTTCAAATCAAATTTAAATACATCTAAGAAAGGAAATGGGTTAAATCATTCTTAATAACATAAAAATATGAGAATTTGAATGGAACCGAGGAATATGAGTCGAATATACAAAAGGGTTTTTTAACAGCAGTGACAAATCGCTGACAAGTCGAAAGAGAAAAGCTGAAGGATTTTTGCATGCATAGTGAGGAAGAATCCACGACTATATTTGGTGGCTATGGATAGAAAAGGGACAGTTCTGTTCAGGAAGGAAGTACGGACTTTCTTTTCTGATGCCCTGGTGCATTTCCGGCTCCCCGAATGAAGACAGAAGCTCTCTCAATAATCTGATCAAAACCTGAGAGCTATTTGTAAGATAGGCCTCATAAAAGAATGCAGTTTTGGATCTGGAGTGATTGCTGGATCAGCTCAGTGTTGGACGGTCTAGAAATGACAGAGAGAATCCGGAGAAACAAATGTCAAAATAACCAAAAGATCCAACTAATATAGATCCGAGACAAAATCCTAGATGGAGCAACTCAAGCACACTTTGATATTTTTTGGGATTCCAAGGTGGATCTAGACACGCTGAAACTACAAATCAATTGTTTCTAGACATGAGAGTGCTTTCTTATGAGGTATTAGAATTGCCATATTTGAGAATCTATGGACTATACAAAGACACAATCATTAGGCACAATACTTGTTGAAGGTTTTGCAAGCTAAGTGTGCTTCACCTTGGAGGTAACTCCATGGTTAAGTGCGCTTTGGTTGGAGTAGTACTGGAATGGGTGACCTCTTGGGAATGCCGGATGCTTCACCTCTGTGAGCATCACCTAGATGTAATGAGTGCTAAGTGGACCATTCATTCTCTTGAGAGATGGGTTCTTGTGAACCACTACTCATGAAACATGGGTCAATGAGTTTGACCCAAAAACTACAAGTTGAATCGTGATAGCAATATTATAATTTGACTGGATGTGGAAAATACCTATTACTTATCAATTAGCATTCTTGTAGTAGGTAGCACGAGAGGAAATCCATGGACGTGGATTCCCAAGGTCTCGTGGTAACGGGCAAAGTTGTGTACAAACCTTGCTTCTTGTTGACTAGTTTGGCAATTGTGTATGCAATATGGGACTTGATGCATTGCCAACATTTGATCTAAGGTGTGGCCAAAAGAAGTTCTTTTGTAACTGTGCAGAGTCGTTTCAAGTCCAGCAACCTTACTCAAACGAGCTTCTTATTTTTATTTGCCTCTCTACCTCATGCAAAATGCAAAAGTGCCCAAGGTGGTAGAGGAGTCCATCTTGTGAGTAGAAATTTGGAATTGAATTACCACAAAGGAAAATTTGATAGATATTTGCAAAAATCCATGTTAGACAGATACAATTTTGACCATTCACTAACTTCATGTCTACATGCATCAATTGCAGAAAAGAGAGCTGGAACTGGAGGATGACTTAGACAATCTGTGATTTGATTGGAACTTCCTTTCTTATGTTGATGTTTAGATGAAATTTTTGAAGATAAAACAATCATTTTTTATGCTGCTCTTGTTGTAACTTGTTTTGAGTCTATAAGAATTGAAGCGGCTTGTGATTTGTGTGGATCACAGATCACGATCACCTCGCCCAAGATATAATGTTTCCAGTGTTTGAGGGAGGACTGCTCCAAAGCCATAACTTGATGCATTGGTCTCAAATCTCAAATGGTTGTTGAAGATTGGATCATGCAAGTATTGGTACTAAATAGAGTTTGTTCAACTCTTCAAATGCTTTTTGTTGTGTAGTTGACCATATGAATTTCACTTGAGTATTGCCTTTGGTAACTTGGTTTAGAGGCCAAATCACTTGACAAAAAACAAAGCAGAAATCTGTTGTATAAATTTGTTAATCCTAATAAGTTGTAGAGCTTTGTAAGATTCTTTGGTTATGGCTATTCCTAGATGACTTGAATCTTATCTAGTACCACATGCACTCCTTATGCATCTACTATGTATCCTAGATATCATATCTCTTGCATTGCAAATTGACCTTTTTCCATGTTTGTATACAACATACGCTTCAACAAGTTGTCAAGCACTTGCTCTATATGGTGCAGATGTTCATCCCATGTTTCGATAAATATTAGAGGTCATCAAGGTAGAGTGTTGGTTAAGCCAATGGGCACAATTAATCTTTCAAACAAGCCTTCTTTTGCCTTGGAGGTTGTCGTCTACAATTTTGCAGGTTCAAAAGGAATCTAATGATATCTCAACATAAAATCAGTTTTGGTGAGAAATTTGCATTTGGAGATGGTCTAGCAGGTCGTCAATCCTTGGAAGAGGGTAGCAGTTTTCGTTTTGATCTTGTTGAGAGCTCTGTAATTAAAACTCAAACTCCATGCTTTGCCCTTTAGTGCAATCACAATTGGGCTGCTGCAAGGTGATGGGATGGGCTTGATGTGTCCTTTATTACGAGTTCATTGATTTGTCATTTGATCCTTTTATTCTCCATAAATGATTTGCGGTATATAGAAGCATTAGGTAGAGATGGTCTAGGAATCACATCAATAGTATGCTTTATTGCATGGTGTAGGCACTTCCTTTGCTGATTGGAAAGATATCCTTGGATACTTCCAATTTGTGGTTCAACTTTGAGGTCTCTGTTGCTGCTACTAGAGGAATTGTGTAACGAATCGTAGCTGGACATTGGAGCTTGTTGAAAGCGCGAGTCCTTTCCTTATGTGCTGGGTGTTATTTTCCCTTTTGGCATGTGAAGGAAATCTTTAAGGGGTTTGTGAGACTCCATATTGCCGGCACACCTTTATTGGCTGCTGTGGAACCTTATTGCTGAGCAGAAAAGTCTTAAAATGCTGTTGACTTGGGCAGATTGAAGGTAGCACAGGCATGGCATGAGGAATATGTTTCCCCAAAGGCAGCACAGACCCTGTTTGAGTGTTGCTGATTCAAGGAAGAGGAATACATGACACTTTCACTCATTCTAGCTGCAAACCACTGATAACTCTTGCTGTATAAGGCTAGAACATTGATGGCTATGTAAATTTGTTACCGTGCAGCAAATTAATGTATGGGATCTTTTAAGCTATGCGGGATAGACTCGTGTTACTAGTTTATTTTCTTCAGTCGATTCATGTGCAAGTTTACGAATGTTTAAAAAGGCAATGTAATTCAAAAACCCATCAAAACTTTAGTAAACATTTCAGTTTGTCACTCTTCAGTAGAATGCATGTGAACTGTTTGACAAAATGTCTATCTTTTAAATATTGGATAAAAGTGAAAATTGTGCATAGAAATTGGCAAGTGCGATTATAAATTTATAATGGTAGCACTGCTAGTGGGTTTGATCATAGCTCATTGATGTATGTACTTAGCCCACTGAATAAGTGGAAGGCTTGGGATTTATTTAGCCCACTCAACAAGTAGTTACATGTTAATTTTTGCTTTCCCTCTCAATAAATGGGAGTACCCTTATTTTCCCATTGAGTAAGTGGATGATTTGTAATTGCACTTCGTTGAATAAGTGTGTAGTGTTCTTTCTTTTAGTATTGCATAAGCACTCTATTGAATAAGTGAGATTGGCTTGCTGCCTAGTGCATTTCCTTTCAGTTGCAGCATTCTAGTTAATTGTATTGTTTTGAACACTGTATGCTCCCACTTTTTCCATCATGGGGTTTGGGTCAGAAAGTTGAAAGGACATTGTGTTGCATCTTACTTTCAGTTAGAAGTTATGTTAAAAAAGGGATGTTTATTATAGAAAGAGTTTTGAGAGAGCTCGAGAGTGCCAAAGTTGCAAGAAGAAAATCCAAAGAGAGCCAAGAGTGTAAAAGTGAAAAAAAAATTAAATCAAAAAATGGAAGTGGCCAGAGGAAGAGTATGACGAGCTGTTTGGATCTGTCCTCAGCTGTTACCACTAACCTAGGAAGGTGAAAAATAGTGAAACACTTGGAAAAAACAACAAGAAACTTTCATGGGATGCTGAGATCTAAAATGATGAGACACTAGAAAATCACAAGAATAACACATAGGTTGACAGAAAGGGAACATAGGAAACAATGTCTAAGCACCATGGGAAGGAAAACAGATAATGTAAGGGCTGAAATGAGCCTAGAAGCACAGTAAGAAATGGACACCAAAGTGAGTCCAAAACATAGTGTGGAATTGTAAGGGTGTACAATTTTCATCATTACAGATATATATTGGAAAGAGAAGGAAGAGGGCATTAAAATGAATCCAACGCTGTTTGTAATTCAAACCAAGGAATTCAGAAAATTTCTGTTCCCCAAAATTCTGGAGTCTTTCTTTTTGTCCTATCCAGACAAATTTGACAGGGGTTGAACTTGTCTCTGTCAATTGTCTCTGCACAAGAGTAGTTTGATTGTGGTTGAACCCATATAATGAATCTGACTAGGATTGAACCCATAACCAATTCTCTATTCTGGTTTGATTTGAACACCTTTAGTGTCCACATCACTTAAAGTACATCTATCTTTGTTTTTTTCTAACAATCTGATATTTCTTACTTTGTTTTAGCTGATTTCTTGATTAAATGAGTCATTTGAAGAGTGAGAAGAATAAGGATGAATTTTGAGAACATTGTGTGACTAAGCATGTTGATTATACTAACTGGTCCATTTTCAGATGATCTGCCATCCCCAAAATCTGTAATTTTTTTGCCATATTGAATCCTCACCCCCCTCATCCTCAAAGGTCAATGAAACACCACGTCAAATAGAACAACAGCAGCTGATAAGAAAATAGTTAAATCTTTACATTACAAAAGAATTTTACCTTGGAAATCCAAAGGTAGAGGAAACCAGCGCAGTAGTGTCATAGGATCACCATTTCCTTTCCTTTGACAAGTGGGCATCTCACAAAGAGCACAAATGGAATATGAACCTGCATTATACATGAAATTGCTTATACTTTCTACCATTCAACTATTCATCACTTATTCTGACATTCATGCCTTAGCCCATCCCTTATGCCTCTCATTTGAACAAGTGCTGGAGGTGTTCCTTTGTACACCATAGGATCCCCAAATCATTAGAAAATTCAAGAGATATATCCACCTGTGCGGCGACTTGCAATTGTAAGAATTTTGCTGTCACATCCACGATTGCTAGTCTATAGTCGCTGGGCCACCACTTTATATTAATAGTTCTTCCTTTCAAGTTATATATCAATGTAACACGGGGACGCACCCCCCCCTCCCCAAACCCCCGAGTTTTCGGTACGAGGACGTCCTGGGGACGGGGCGTCCCCCTGTAGAATGGTTAACAATGCAGAATATACAGAACAATACAACAAGCATTTAGAGATACCATCAATACAATTACCAATACCAATGAGAGGCACAAAGTACCATACCAGAATACCAGATTGGTGAGGAAATGTTTATTCTTCTTTCTATTACCTAAAACCAACAACTCCATACAATAAACCAATTCATATATATAATAGTCGGTTGGTTGGGGAAACCAACGGACGCACCTCCTCGCTCCTAACTACCCTCTCGACAAACATAATTAAGTCTTAATACAAAATGACTTTATTTCATACTACATATATCCCCCCCCAAAAAATGTCGTCTTCCAGACAACTATACAAAAAGGAAAATCAGACTTGAGAGTTGGGTTGCGAAGACATCCCTGGACTCAGAGCTCGTTCTCGAATGCGTAGGAGATCCCGTTCAGCCGCCTTCTGCTTGGCCCGAACTCCTTGGAGCACTCGTAATGCATCCATCTTTTTGGCTTCAGCTGCTGCTAACTTCTCTTCTAGTCCAGCTCGTTCTGTCTTCCATTGGGTTTCCCACATAGCTTTTTCCTCTTCCCAATCCTTCTTCATTTGATTTGTCAATTCTCTCTCTTGCTGCAGTTGCAAGTAAGTCCTCCTGAAGGCCATCTCCATTTCTTGGAGTGTGTGCAAGAGGGGTGGCTGCTCCTGTACCTCCACTATGATGCCTGGGGCTGTCCAGATTTCAGCTACTTCTTTTTTGTATCCGCTCCTGTAGAGTAGGCTCCAATTTGTGTTGCACTCCCCCTTCATGAATATTGCTAAGGACTCTGCGGCTCTGACTATTGCTTCCATGTTTTGACTTTTGGCCTGTTGGATGATTTCCTTCGTGGTACGCTCCATATCTTACAACTCTTTGAGGAATTTTGTTGCTTTATCCTCCAATGAGATCATTTCCGAACCTTGCCCTGTGGTATTTTGTATTCCCATTATGTTCTCTCCTTCTGTTGGTGATGGCGAGGGTGGTGATGCCATCCCCACTTCCTCCAACAATCTATCTGCCTCTTCTAATACAATGTCTTCTCCAGCCTCACTCTGTATATTTTTTTTGTTCTCCGTAGCCTGTACCACCAAGGCAATTGGGTGGGCCACTTCTATCCCTTGGGGTGTGTGGAGTCTAATCTTGTGTCCACCTGTTTGCTTCCCCCTTAGGTCTATGACCTTAGTACGTGCTTGCTGGTCTGTTGGAATGAGATTGGCTACTCCAGGCAACGTGAGTCTAGTGGCTCCCCATTTAGGGATCCTCTCCTGTCCGCTTCCCTCTTCTTCAGTGTTTGGGTTTCCTTTTCCTGTATGGCTGTCCTCCTTGGCACCTGTCCTTGAAATGGTGTGGACTCCTTCCGTACCAGGAATGGTACAGACTCCTTCCGTACTAGGCATGGTACGGACTCCTTCCGTACTTGGAATGGTACGAACTTCTTCCGTACTAGGAATGGTGCTGTCTCCTTCTGTACTAGGAATGGTACGACCCCCTTCCTTCTCAGTGCTCATGGTTTTGTGAATCTCTGCATACTCTGGTATACCTCCTAGCGGTGGGCCTTCCCCTTGCGGTAGAAAGGTGACATCTCGGGGTGTGCCCTTCAAGTGGCCAAATCTGATTTCCTTATCTTCTGAGTCTGAAGAGGTGTCCGTACTAACCTCGTCCTCTGAACTCTCATCACCCACCTCATCCTGGCTTGATCCCTCACTATGTGTTGGTTGCTGTTTTGTTACCTGTCTTGGTTTCTTTGTCCTTGGTTCTCCTCCACCTCCTGTCTCGAAGGTGTCTAAGGTGCAACCAGTATGTCATGGCTGGTTTAGAAGGTTCCACCCTATTGGCTGGAACCAACCCTCCCCTATGATGAGCAACCACCTGTGTACGGACTGCTTCCAAAAATAGTGCTATGGCATGATGAGGCATATAAAATACCATATGTTTTAGTTCCATAAATTCATGCAATCATTTTGAAAGGAACTGTGCCCAATTATATATCTGTCCCCTGTTCAACCCATCCACTACTGGTAGCATCCAGATGGCTATATCTGATGTGCGGCTCCCAGTGGTGAGTTTACTCTTCACCAAGTCCACAATGCAATGCCATTCTTCATTGGCTATAAAAATTTTCTTCAGGCCTCTACTGTTCTGCTTGTTGAGGATGCTTCCCCATTCTTGTTTGGTGAGATCTTTCCTGCACATTAAGTCCAACCATTTCTTCTTTTCCTCCGTTGGCATTGGGGTTTTAGTGAGTTCTTGTCCTCGGTTAGGTATTCCAAATACCTTGTTTATTTCCTTAGCAGAGTAGGAAATAGTTACAGTTTGATGAGAATACCGGATTACCGATTTGTGGGCCTGTCTATCATACCTAGCCACCATAGTGCGCAATATAGGTTCAAATTCTTTTAAATCAAAAATAGGCATAAAAATGATTTTGTCTACCTCTGCTTTCTGTAAAGCGTCTTTCAGGGTGTGCTGGTCTTCTGCATTCTCCCACCAGGCATGACATCCACTACCGATTACGCTCTCAAAGCTGATATTGGCAGCCGTAATTCTTTCCATGCTCTTTCCTTTATCCTTCTTGCTTGCCATTTTCGCTACCTTCTTCACCTGTAATGTTGGATTTTTCTGCTTGGAGTCAATAATTTTTCCCTTACTCGGGTTTCCAACACTTATCTTTACCATCTTCGTTTTTTGAGCCAACCCTTGTATGCTTTTATTTAACTGTTTTCCTAACTGCCTTGCAACCGTTTTGCAGTTCGGTACCTCCTTCCACCTGTCGTCCGTACAGTGTACGACCTATCTTCAGTCTCCTCCGTACTGCAATTTGTCTCCCCTGTACTGCACTTTCCGTACAACATACGACTTTCGTACGACCACCTCCTTGCCGTTCGTACGTCGTACGACCTACCTCCACGTACGACCTCCTTTGAGCTCCTACTGGCGTACGACGTACGAGCTTAGTACGACCCACATGTTGTCCGTACGACGTACGACATACTCGTAGTCCGTACAGCCTCTTGTCGATTGCAGCCTCTGTACGTCGTACGACCTCCTCTGTGTATCTGTTGTCAGTACGACGTACGACTTGCCTCACGTCCGTACGGCTTCCTTGGAACTGAAGCTTCCGTACGGTGTACGACCTCTTCACGCTTGCTTCCTGGTATCCGCCATCCATACGAAGTACGACCTGCCTCTTGTCCGTACGACCTCCTTGGATTTGTAACTATCGTACGGTGTACGACCTCTT
>MU225137.1:371565-395635 GCA_018584345.1 Thuja plicata
CTTATACTCCTCAGGGTAGCTCTCCTCTGCTTCTTGGATTTGCAACATATTGCACTCTGGCTGGAATACCTCATAGTCGCCCATCTGCCAGTGGAACAGGCCGCTGAGAGAACTAGTCTCGTCTTCTGAGCATTCCCCTAGCCGGAGCACTCCTTCATCTGGTTCAACTCCTTTGTCCTCTCCCTCTGAGTCAGATGCAAGATCCTGACTTACACATTGATTCCTCAGGTCTATTGTGTACTTTCTCTCGTTGACCTCTATGGATAAGGTATTCTTTTTCCAATTATGGGTGCCCTTGGCTGCCACCAGCCAACCTCTCCCTAACAATGCATCATATCCCTTCTTTTCTAGAGTAATTACCACAAAGTCAAGAAGAAACTGCTGTGTACCGATCCTTACCTTTTGCCCCATTAAGGTGCCACCCAAACACCACCGAGGGTGCACAGAAGTCCCCTAGATGGGTGGGGGACGTCGAGATGTCGCTCGACCGTCTAGGGGAATTTTGCGCGTCCCCTGTCGGTGCTACATTTTCAAAAAATAAATTGTTTTTAATTTTTGTTTTGGGTTCCATTCGAACCCTAATTGGGTGTGGGCCCTATCTTGGCTATTCCAAGCCTTTATAAACCCCTCCAAGTTTCATTCTTTCTCACATTCACATTTCCCATTGTTGAATACAACAGGTAGAGAAGAGTGAAAAAGAGAGAGAGAGGCGTGATTGGAGGAGCAAAAGGAGTGAGTGCAAGTGAAAGAGGAGCGAGAAGAAGAAGAGGAAGATTCTACACCTTCCTTGAAGAGATTCATCAAGCATAAGGTAGAGTTTTGTTTTATTTTCTGTTTTTTTTTGTAAATTTCAAATTGTTTTAAAATTTTTAAATCTTGAATGTTCATTGTTCATTGTAATTTGTTTTACAATGTTCATTGTTTTTCCTTATTGTTGTTCAAGAATCAAATGCCAAATGTTGAATGTTTTAAAATTTTTAGTTTTTTAGTTTCTTAGTGTTCTTAGTTTTTTGATTTTGATTTTTGTTGTTTCATGTTCTAAATAAGTATTAATAGTTTTATTATTTAATTTATGATGAATCTTGAGCGCGAAATGAAGAATTTATGTTGATTCTTCATTTTGGCCTTAACATTCATAATGTTAAAATTAATAAAGTTTTATTTTTTTATTTTTAAGTAGGCTGAAACTAGTTGCTTACTAAATTTATTTTCATTTTGTGAAATGCGGTGATATGAGTGGAGATGACATGGAAATTCAGTCTCATAGTGCAAGTCAATCAGAATATGAGGTTAAGCCTGAGGAGAGTGACCATGGGGCTGATCTGGAAGCCCAAACTAGTTCCATGGCCAGTGGACCGACTTCTTTTGATTGCCCCTCCCAGCTTTTGGCAGAGTTTGCTAGGGTTCCTTTTGATCCCAAGTCTCCTCTCAGACAATTTGCAACAAGAACAACAATCACAAGCCCATCTGGTGGTGGCACAAGAAAATGGAAATGCAACATTTGTAGTATGGGATGGTATGGGAGCATCATTAGAGTTAATGCACACTTCCTCTTTTGGAATGGACATGGTGTGAATCCATGTAAATTTTTGCAAGGCCTTAAAAATATCAAGTACCATATTGAGTTCAACAAGCTTTGGGGTGTTCCTGAGGACAATGCAATTGCAATGCCTACTACTTTGTCTGCTAGGCAAAAGATTCAGGCAATTTAGTACATGCAGGGGTAAAAATATGTTTCTACTTGTACATTGCATTATAGAGCAAGAACGATGTTAGGGTCAGCCTGAAGACCTTCATCCACTCAAAGTGCAGCAGGGGAGGGTAGTAGCAAGGGGAAACACAAGGCAGGAAGTAACCCCATAGTTGATTTGTTCAATGTGCAGCTGAAGGCTTAGATAGATGATGCCATTGGCAAGTTCTTCTTTGCCTTGTTGTAGATGAAGGATCAGATAGATGAATCCTGATAGCAATATCACAATTTGACTTGCTGTGGAAAATATCTCCTACCTATCAATATCTTCTTTGCCATTGGCATCCCATTGCATGTAGCTCGATCTCCTTATTATATGGAGATGATGTCAATGGTGGTGAAGGGGGCACCATCATATGTGCCACCAGGTGAGCACAAATCGAGGACAATAATCTTGGATAACTATGCCAGGATCAATGTTTTGATGGAGCAAATGAAGGAATGTTGGATAAAATCTGGATGCAACATAGTTATGGATGGGTGGATGGACATTAGTCATCGTCCACTCATCAACATCATGGTTACATGTTCAAAGGGCCCATACTTTCTCAGGAAGTTGATTGTTCAGGGCATCACAAAGATGCCAATTTTCAGTTTGAGGTCCTTAGGGAGGCTATTGAGGAAATTGGGCCACAAAATATGGTCCAAGTAGTGACAGATGCAACACATGTGTGCAAAGCTGCAAGGAAGCTTATTGAGGCAGCCTACAGACATATTTGGTGGATTCCATGTTGTGTGCATGCCATGAACAATGCCCTCAAGGACATGGGGAAGATTGACTAGATTAGAGGAGGGCTTAGAGATGCGAAGATGTGCAGATGTTTATTTGCAACCACCACACTTCACATGCACTCTTCAGGACCTACGCGAAGGAGTTCTTGAAATCGGTTGAGACTAGATATGCATCCTATTACATTCTCTTGGAGAGAATGCTTGAGTTGCAAGAGGCACTGCAACTCATGGTTATGATGAATGAGTGGAATGGATGGGCTGAGGCCAAGATAGAGTAGGGGAAGAGGGTGAAGGAGAGAGTGAAGAGTGATCAATTTTGGAATGATGCAAAATACATTGTCTCTATCATTACTCCAGTTTTCTAGGTGATCAGATATGGCGATGCAGATGCACCTACCCTTGGAGAGGTGTATGAGTGCATCGATTCTATGCTTGACCAGATGAGGGTTATTGTGCGAGAGAAGGACCCCACTTTATCATTCTACAATGAGCACATTCGGCCAATCATTCAGCGCAAATGGGACAAGCTAAACACTCCCTTGCACATGACTGCTTATGCATTGAATTCGAAGTGGTACATGCCTAGGCCTGGTAGAGTTACACCAAGTGAGGATGATGAGGTGAAGGCAAGATTCTTCAGGTGCATTGATAGGATGTTTGATGATCATATTGCTAGCTAGATTCGCATTGAGTGGATGAAATTTGCCACTCTTAAGGGTTATTTAGATGCGGCAAAGATGGATATAAGAACTATGGCATAGGAGGAGCTGATTTTGTGGTGGAAATGTCATGGAGTACAAAGAAAATATTCCACACTAGCCATTCATCTGCTATCTTAGGTTTCTAGTTCTTCAACTGCAGAGAGGAACTGGTCTACTTATAGCTTCATCCACTCTCTTAAGAGGAACAAACTTACCTCTAGGAGAGCGGAGAAGCTAGTGGTTGTACATAGTGCCTTGCGTATCATTGACCACAAGACACACGTGTACAAGGAGAGCCCAACAACACGATGGGATTTAGAGGCAGAGGAGCCAACACAAATTGACGAGGATGAGGATGTAGCGACTTCTGATGCAGGGCTTGTTGGTGTTCGTTTGATGGATCTTGACTGCGAGGAGTCCAACAGTTCCAGTGATGACGAGTTTGCCTTGAGGGATGATTAGAGGCCTCCCTTCACCACATTTTGACATTTTGTACTTGTTTTGATATCATATTATCATGCTGCTCATTGTAATCATCTTTATGATACGAATATTTTTGATATAATAGAAATCTTCCATTTGCTGTTTTGACAATTTTATTTTGTATTCTAATTTCTAATTTGTAATTCGATGTGCAATGTTTCATTGTTCATTGTTTAATGTTCAAGTATTTAGTATTTGGCATTTGCAAGTTTGCTATTTAGTAATTTCTTATATTGTTATAAACTTACACATTTTTTCCTAACTAGCATTTCAAGTCCTATATGTATAGTATATTGTATATACAACATCACCCGCTCGCCGCAGTACCCCCGCCATCCCCTCATCCCCAAAGCCCATGTTACACTATTATAAATTCAACATTTGGTCTTCTGTCAGTAGAGTGTGATTATTTGTGGCCCTAAATAGATCATACAACACATCTAGTGGTGCTTTATCCAACATTTGGTTTTTTGGATGGTGAAATTATAGAAATTACAAAACCATGACTATTTTGAGGTCTAGTTAATGGACTATTTTTTGGTCTAAAGCCTGCATGAAAGTCGTGTCTTTGTGAGGGATATGTTTCACTTAGGATTTTGGACAGCCTTTCAAAGACATGTCTTTTTGATGCAGTAATTCAGCCCAAAGTTCTCGGATTATGGGTTTGAGGTTTACGATTGTAGTTTGGGTCATTTCACTTGGCTCATGTAGAGAGGGTCCGGAGTCTCATGCTTCAACCTATGATTTGTTACAAATGAAAAGTTCTTAGTGCATTATCTATGCAATGTTTGTTGCTTATCTTCTACCCCTTAAGTTTATGTTCAAGATCACTTTGTATAACCACAAATTTGGATACTTAGTTGACTCAACTTGAAGTTAGATACTTAGTTGACTCAACTTGAAGTTGGATACTAGGGCGATTCAACTTCAAGCCATGAGAGATAACTCTACTTGAAAATATATTCTTCAAAGAAGATTTCTTATTCTGTCTTGTTGGAGACTAAAATTACCAATATTTCAAGACTTTCTTTTTTCAATCTATTGACTTTTCTATCGACGGTCTTTTGACAGTAAGGTATAGTATGATACTTAAGATGTCTCTCCTTTTCTTCTTCCCCCAAGGGAGTTTGTCAAACAAGTGGTTAGAATGGGTACTTACTATTACCCTCCATTTTGAAATTTCATTTCCCCTTTGCAAAGTCTAAATCCTTATTTATGTGTCGCTCTTTGTTTAAAAGCCGCCCTCATAAGTATGTTAAGTCCTAGTCCATCATCAACCTTTTGTTAAGCTTTTGAACGTAGTCAACAAGTTCATTTGTTCCTGAACCGCTTGATCCTCCGACTTCTCTGAGTGTACACCTAAGTCATCGGTCATGTTTGTAGTCGGCCAGTCAGGCAATCTTTGAATTTTCGTACCCCTCACTACTAACTGTTCCATAGTTTAGTGAATCGTCGACCGTTGGAATCAATGGAGAGGCGCTGACTTTTTGAGAAGTTGGTAGGTACAACTCATTAATAATCGTTAGGTGGCGAAAAACATGGGAATGCGCTGACACAATTTTTGAAGAATGATGGTACCTTTGCCTTCAAAATTAAATGAAATTAACGCTTCTTTGTTGAAGAGGGCATTATTCATTCTAAAAATTTATTCTGTTTCGAGGAGTGACTAGAAGAAAGTAAAGGCATTGGCGATGGAAGGAGAATTGTGGGGGCATTGAGAAATAAGTTAGGTTTGAAAATTTCTTTCTCTGTTGTTTCTCAATTTGGACAAAAAAAGAATTTTCTTTCCTTGGTGCAAGTGTTTCAAATTATCTCTCATGAGTCTTCACATTGAATTTCCTCTATATATTTGGCAAGCTCATCCATTACCCACTAAAATCGTAGAAGATCTTGTGAGTTGCCTTTTGTGTCTAAAATTCAAGTTCCAAGAATTCCCAATGCTGCCCATAATAAAAGGTGGCGTATATAATGTGAGGGATACAAAAATGGGTGATGTAAACTCCTAGAATTCCTTAGAAGAATGCAACAAGAGATTAATTTTCCTATCGGTAAGAAGAATGTTGAAAGTGGGCTTGTCAACGCTAGAGGCTTCCCATATGCTATTCCATGCCCAAAATTGGTTGTTTCTAGTGCTATTAATTACCACTCGGACTCACAAGAGATTCGAGCCTTTGATGGCTTTGTGATTGCAAGAATTGATTCCAAAGCTGTCTCCCAAATATTAAAGTTACGTCACTAAGAACAATTTGTAGACGTGTCTATTAATTTAGGGTGGCATTAGTTCAGTGATAGGAAAGATTGATGCTTAAACCGTATTGCTAAGAGCAGGTTGAAATAGAAGGGAAAGGCAACTCTAGACTACCTGCTCACCTTAAGAGGAATCATTTCAAAGAGGAAATTGTTGATGCGATTACCTTGTTGTATCGCGTTTTGGGTAGTGCCGAGTGGCAGTTTATACTAATTATTTGCAATGAGAACTAGTATATTGACTGGGCAATGCTAATGAGTGAGCATTTGAATGAACAATTGGCTAATTACAAACAAAGGGTGTCATTCCATATGTGTTCTTTGTTGATTTACATTCTTGTCAATAAAGAAGTTGCCTGGCTTGGCCTGAAAACCCTAGGGTCTCGCACAATAGACTCAACTGTGTTCAAGTATTTTCCATAGTTGCAAAAATAAGAAGGAATGGAGAACTTCCTTTGCATCAACGACGCTTTCTTATGGGTCATGATTAAAAGGATCGAAGGATCACCCGAGTGGAGAATTTTTGTGGAAGTTACAACCCTAGTAACACAATATGGCAGCTATTATATCCAGTTTAACATATTTTCCTATTTGAGAATAGGAGGTTATGAAAATGCCCCTTTGAAATTGCCAAGGCATATCTCTAATTATCTTGTTTTCCTGGAAGTTTGCCGACAAATGGTGAAAGTAAATGTTAAATACGTTGACATGAAAAAGAAAGGATATTCCTTTCTTGTTTCCCTTTTTGATTTCTCATTTAAAAGTAATGCGTCCACAAGAAATGTAGAAAAGATTTTGGCAAAATTCAATTTTCAACCCTTGTCACGAACCTCAAACTTTGATAGCAAGAACCATGTCAAAACAAATTTTCATGTAGGACGCCTATACGAACATCAACCACAATTATAAGATTATTGGGAGGATTGTGTTGATGAAAGAGAGGTTTAGAGAAGAGATTGGATGAGGTTGACAATGGACCAAATTAGGGCTTTCAATCTACCATTGCCAATTTCTGAAGATCGGGTAGATGATGGCTTTTAGATAATCGATAAAGCATATGATAATGTTGCTCTCAGTCCTCTTCCCCAATTCCAATGGTTTGATGAAGAGGTTACAGATATTGAGGATAGCACCTTCGGTGTTTTAAAAAGGACAAGAAAATGGATTGAAAAAAAGATGAAAGAACATACTCATTCTTCCACAACCAAGGGAACTCCCAACATGGAACAAAACATATCCCAAAGCCTTAACATCTCAAATGTTCCAACTAGCACAAACTCTATTGTTCAAAGAGTCAATTTGGAGTCTGGAGGGGATGGAGATCAACCTGAAGATAATAGAAAGTTAAAGGCCTTGTGTGAAGAAGATGTGCCATTGCCATCAAAAGGAAAACCAGATAAGAAGACCAATGTTCCAATGTATCAGAAAAAGTGTCAACTCTTGCTACTATTGCTCCAGACAGTGATTCCCTTATCTTCAACCAAATTGATGAAGATAGTCTTTCCAATTCTCTTTTCGATAATTCTGATTTTTCTATACTTGGTGGATCTATGCCATTTGATTCTGCCCCTGTACCACTTGATAACACAATTGCCAATGTTACTGCCAGTTCCTCTGTAGTCACCTCTCCCTCGTGGTTGAAGAAAGTTGTAGAGAAGAAGAAAAGATACACCTCTGTGATAGATACAGTAGCCAAGCTATTGTAGGATACACCCAAGCCTAAAAGGGCTAAGAGAATGTTGAGGATAGTTGATGATCCTGCCATAGGTCATCGGATGTTGGAGATTGTAGATCCTATCAATGATGAGGATGAACACGAGGTCATAGAAGTAGACTTCAATTTGAGTAGAATTGACATGGGTCCTTCAACCATAGAGGGTGATATTTATCACACCAAGTTTTCTATAAGCATGTTATCAAAGAGGGTGAAAGCCAAAGAACAAAAGAATGTAAAGTTACAAAAGCAGATAAGTGTTTTAGTCTCTTTCATTCAATCTATCCTACAAGTAAACAATCAACTGATAGCGGAAGCTCCTAGCATCTTGATGATGTGAGTTTTATTCCACCGCAACATGCATAATCAGATACTCAACGTTTCAAAGTGAAACACCAATTATTCAATCCTCTCTTGATATAAGGCCATCTCTCACGCTAAGCTTGCAAAGTAAGATCATGAAATGACTTCAAGGTTCCTTCTATTGTGGATACTCACTCAGTGCAATAATGTGATTTGCTGGTAATCACTAAGGGGACTTACGTCAGTTCCTTCAATGGGTATCAACTACTTGCACCTTTGAAGATTTAGCTTCACAACGTGCAATGAAAATGTGGTTTCGACTTTCCAACTTTTAACTTCTCAACTTAAACTTAAACTTCTAATTCCTACTACTCTTACTTAGTCATGAATGCAAGGAAGTATGGATGGACTTGGACTCTACTAGGTGTAATCTTGTCAGCGACTCCACCCACCGAGTGCAAGATTCTATGGTAGACTCAAATGGTTTTCAAATTAATACTTCCTCTTCAATCCCATCAAATGGATGCAAACTAAAGATTCATTACTAATTGAAGTTAAGTACTTTCATTCATCAGCTTACCACACAAGGCACACTTACAATCCGCAAGAGGCTAGTGGCCCGGATTTGTCGAGTCAATCAAGTAAACATCAACAATTACTTTCATTCAACTAAACTACTTGAAGAAAATTCTATTCTAATCAACTTGGAATGAAATCTAATCTAGCAACTTTGAAATGAAAATCTATTCTAAATGAGGGATGTAGATAACCATGCAATAATGCAAACTTGATCACAACAATTCACCATGCAAGGCACAACAATGAAAAGTAGAGCAAATTTGGCATTATATTAGCAACAATTCTCAAAACAACCTCCCTTACAAATGAGAGGGGTGGGGGTTTATATAGGAGCCCCAATTACAATGAATGGCTAGGAGTGATTTGAAACCAATGACCAAGATTAAACCATTACAAACCCTAATTAGGGTAACCAAAAGTAGCCAATAGAAATGAAGCACCACAAAATGCACAGTGCGAGAGCATGTCTCATCCTTGGTAATCCTATGAATTTTCCTTGCTGGTTTAGGCTCTCTGGCTCCTCAATCCTACTTAGGAATGTATCAATGTCATATATAGGGATAACCTCCTCTACTCTCCTTTTCTTCATGCTATCTCTGAGCCATTTAGGCACTGTGGATAAATCCATGCCATCCTCTACATGTTCCTCATCATTAAGTCTCTTCAATGCTGAAATGACCTCCTCAATCTCCCGAGTGTTAAGATCAGGTTGTCTCACATCATTACCTATATCAACCACCAACTGTACTGAAGGAGAAGATAGCACTATCTCTGTAACTTGTTGCACTGACTCTGTGGATGCAGCTGCTTCTTGTCTGTCTCAAGGTAAAATCTCTGTATCTCCTCCTTGTACTGAATCACTATCCAGTGTCTGTGTCTCCATCCCCCTAGTTGATGAAGAACTAGGAATAGGAGTAGGTGTGGCAGACCTATGACTTTTACTTCCGGATTCTCTACTAATGGTCCTCTCACTTGATGTTTGTGATGCCCTTGCCATATTACCTCTTTCCTTTGAATTTTGTCTTGCATCCTAAATGCACAAACCTGAAGTGCTAGTAGTTCCTTCATCGCCTCTGGAAGAAGAATCCTCATTCTGCATCTTTGCGTAAGTGAAAGTGACACCTTGTTTCATCAATCTCTTCATTTGTTTGTCTACCCATGCCCTTGATCTGTCCATAACCGCCCTCATTAAGGTCCCCAAATCTGAAAGCTCTTCCCTTTGTGACCAATTAGGTGGCTCAATTGACTTGCCCTTCTCATACTCATAATTAGGATAGATAATGTGCCCATCATCCTTGACCTGGTCAGGAATAGGGAATACACCACATTTCCTCATGAAATCTACTGTCATCCTAGAGCACATCTTCCTCCTCACCGCCTCTCCATCCATAAGATTCATCCAATAATCTTCTATGTCTACCTTGTGCTTGTATGCCAGGCCCTTGTAGATTTGGATCTTTTCGGAATGGATTAAAGTCCTTTCTTGCCTTGCATACTCCCAATTGGTAGAACTGTATCTCTGCACTAGCTGTCCTTGCTGCCTGTAATGAAGGGCAAGACTCAAGCGCTTTCCCCAAAGTGATGGAAGAAGGCATTCCCTGTTTGTGCTTCTCCTTCCGCATGAGATCAAACTCTGAAAGTTGTCTAACCACCTCCAACAAAACCATCTTGTCTGTAGGGTATCTGGGAAGTTTATATGCTTATGAGGAAAATCCTTTGATCCTGATATAAGTGAAAGTGGAGAATTGGATATACCAATTTCCATACTGCTCAATCAATGCCATAGCATCCTTGGTCAATCTTCCATGTGCTTCTCCCTGAAGTGTGCGTGTAATGTTAGAATCTATGTTGTCACTTATTATCTTTGCCCAATTTATCATCACTCCTCCTATGACTATCTCCTCTATGAAGTAGAACATCCAAGTATCGAAGAAATCTCCCTAAGGTGTTCCTATGACCCTGTTTAGCATGAAGATTAAGTCACTATATTCATCCTTGAAGTCCTCACTCATCAACTTCTTTGGTAACTTGGAATAATGCTTCCTTGTCTCGCTGATCCATTTTTTTATTGATTATGTCCATAAAAATGTCATATCTTTGGTCATAAAATGCCTTAGCTTGCTCCTTAGTTTGGGTTTGCATCTTGGCATAGTAGGGAATCCCAAATGTCTCTCTCACTGTCTCCTCATTAAAAAATGCAAACACCTTTCCTCGAGCCCTGATTGTTCTAGTGTTTGGATCATACTTCTTTGCACACTCCACCATGAGTAAGCTGCATTGTATAGCTGAAGGGAATTCTGCTGCCTGGTAAAGTCCACTTCTCGTTGTACTCACTGCTATCTTTGAAAGCAAATGATCCTTATATCCGTACATTCTCCTCCTTAGCTTTTTCATATCAATGTGTTCCATATTGGTGTCAGAGACCTTTCCCCACTTGGATGCCATTGCCGACTCTGGATAAAATCCTCTAGAGAGCTTCTTATTCAGCAATGTCCTCCCTGCAATCCCCTTACTCTCCGCCGTGATTCCTGTGTTTAAGCTCGAAGTTAGTAAGGATTTAAGGACTTAGACAAAATAATTTCAAACTAAAAAACTTCGAATCAATCTATGAATTCCACACCTTAAATTAGTAATTCAATCCCTTGAAAACAGTAACTAAAATAAGCATTGGGATAAGAATCCTAACACTTGGCCTCAAAAAATGACGAAGTTGGTTTTTCATTGAAGTCTGATTTTCTGAGGACAAATTGGACAAGTCTGAAAATTGGCTTGGGATTAGTCCTAACAACTTGTTAATTTCACCACACACCAAGTCCATGGATCCATATGTGGATTATGAATTACATTCATGAGCTCATTAAGCATTAAAATCACATCTCATTACCCATGCCAAGTCTGAAGACATACCTGTAACTGCACTTTGTGGATAAATTGAAGTGTCAAACTTAGTGTTTTAGATGTCTAAGGACCTTGTGAAGACTCAGAACTATCAAGTTTGTGAATTGGTGAAGTTGAGAATTAATGGGGAATTTTAAAAAATCGCTCCTGCTGCTGGTGTCTGCAGATCTAGGTCTGCAACTTGTGATTTCAAACCTTTAGATGGCTCAAATGATGCTTAAACAATGCCCAAAAGTCTGCAATACATTTAGGATCATATTGTGGTCAAAGAACAAACCCAAATTTAGACCAAAAAAAAACGATTTTCAGAAGTTGTCCTCAGACATTTGCTGATAACTCACTCACCTTAGTCCTCCAATGTCTGAAATTGATTGCAAATGATGAGTTTTTGGCCAAAGAACAGGCTGCAAACAAGATTGGGTCGATTTTGACTTCAAACGATTTTATATGATTTTCTCCAAAATCACCCAGTCTGAAGGAGAGTCTGCAGACCTAGGTCTGCAAACATGAAATTTTCAGACTCCCTATGGCCTAAAATGAGTCCCAAGACGTTGTAAAAGGTCTGCCGTAAATTCTCAATCAGATCATTAACACAATGCAAACTCAGAATTGTATGGGAAAAATCGATTTTTAGATGTAGTTTTCAGACTTTTGATCTTAACTTACTCACCTCAGCTCTTTGATGCCTCAAATTGGTTGTAAAAGATGTGCTTTTGCCTGGGGATTGAATCACAAACAAGCTTTGGAAAGTTTGAAGCTTTAATGATTTTATATGATTTTTTAAAAAAACCGCCCCTGTTTTAGAAACCCTCAGACTTGGGTCTGCAACACCTTTGTTTCAGCCCGCCCTAATGTCTGAAACCACCTGCAAAAGACATGCCTTGGAATAGAGATTGGCTTGCAAACAAGTTTTGGTAGTTTGGGCACTTAGCAAATTTGTATGAATTTCTCCAAAAAAATCACCGAACATGGGAAATCTGCAGACTTGGATCTGCAAACTTTAATGTATTCTCACTCACCTTATGACTTCAATAATCAGCTTTCTGCAACTCCAGATCTCCTCCAATGGTGAAATCCTCTTCTCCCTTCAATTTCCAGCCCTTCAATGACTTCACTTTCTCAACCAAGCTGCCAGCCCGTCTTTCATATATTACTCATGTTTTTATTACAGCTAATAGCTTTTTAAAGGAGTTTAGCATGTTGATTTACCACCCACAAGCAATGTGGGATAAAAGTTCAATGCCCTTCTAGAAGCTTCCAATCTTTATTTTATTAATTTTCCCCATATTTTAATTAAATAATGAAATAGTGCCTTTATGGGGAAAATCGAACCATGCTAGGATCCATCAAATTTGACTAAGTGTCAAATTGTTATCCAAACATTTCCTCCAAACATAGTTCCTTTCATTCCTAGTGGGGAAAATTGACTTGGGTAGGGATAGAATTTGTTTCCCACACTTGGAATTTTTTTGGGCATATTTGCTCACAAAGGGGAAATTCGACCCATGTGTGGACAATTTTGACACTTAGAAAAATTATCAATTTCCCAATCCCCCTCAAGGGAAAAACAACTTGGGTCTGGATAATCCCAACACTTAGAAAAATCTTGCTCTCCAAACTCACCCTCAAGGGAAAAACGACTTGGGTCTGGATAATCCCAACACTTAGAAATTTTTTCCAGTTCATTATCACTCCAGGGGGAAAATTGACCCCTGTCTGGACACTTTCCAGACTCAGAAAATTTTAACATTCCATGCTCAGTTCAAGGGGAAAATCGACCCCTGTCTAGACACTTTCTAGACTTAGACAAATTATAGAAAATTCTATCCAGAGTGGTGGAAATTCATAGCATGCTTGGATTTTGGCCTCAACACTTAGAATTTCTTTTTACGAAAATGACAAAATAAGTAGGGAATTTCATCATAAGTCTGGATTTTGGCCAATATAAGTAGAGAATTTCATCATAAGTTCTGATTTTGATCAAAATAAGAAAGGAAATTCATGTATAGTCCGGATTTTGTGTATTTTTATCTAAGTTACCGGATTCGTCCAGAAAACCTGAAATTCGAAATTTGGTTCGGTCCAAATTCGTCTCAAATTTGATATTTGACTGTGTAATTCATTCCAAATTTGTCATTACGGACCCTGGATGAATTTGTAGGCATTTAAAACGAATTTGCAAAACAACAGGCGGACTTGGAACGAATTTCAACGCTTTTTGACGAATTTAGGGCGAATTTGCGAGATTTTCCAATTAGTTTGACTTTCAACGCCTTTTTTTATTGGTTTTTAATTTATTTGTTTCACTTTACACCCTAAAGCGTCGTGTTTTTTTTTGGTATGCAGCGTTTTAGACTTTTGGTGAAATGTTTTTGTATGCAGCTGCGTTTTTTACTTGGAAGACGTCTTTCCTCATTGGAGCGGACTGTGGGTGGACAGAATGCTACATTTTTGCCTTTGGGTGGACTGTGATTCGTGAATGCTACGTCTTTAGGCTTCGAATTGTGGGTGGACTGTGAAACTGAATGCTACGTTTTTTGCCTTTGGGTGGACTGTAAAACTGAATGCTACGTTTTTTGCCTTTGGGTGGACTGTGAACAGTGAATGCTCCTTTTTTTGTGTATATTGGCATTTTGTTATGTCATTTGAACTAAAACGACAATATATGTGGTGGTGTATTTTGCTATGTTGCTTTATTATTAGCATAGTAATGTATGAACTTATTTGCTGCTGCATATGTTTACATATATATATATATATATATATATATATATTTAAAATAAAATCTTGTACGGACGAACCCAAAACGAATCGAACCCAGCCCAAAAAAAATTTGGACGAATTTTGAACCCGAATCTCAAACCTGCATCCGAACCGGCAACTTAGATTTTTATAAAGAAAAATTGATTTTCCTTAGGATTTTGGCCATCTTGAATGTAAAAAATCAAATTTTATAAGGATTTTAAGGCCCTTATGCATGGAATATGCCCTTGTATGGAATTTTGGATTAGCTTGAATTTAAATACACTTAGGATTTTACGTTTAACCCATTATAACATGATCCCGACAGACTTTAATTTTAACGTTTCCACTCAAGATCGCAACTTGGCCACTTTATTTCTATACCACCCCTCAGTCTCTTAAAGCCCCGAATTGCCAAATTTGCTGCCAAATCCTAACTAACCTAACGACTACAAGCAAAAAGAGGGGGTCCCCATATGCAATGGGGTGATGGTGTGAAAAGGTCACAACACATCCCCATAGAAGGTATAGACTCTCATAAACTTAAACAAATCAAAAGATGTTAATCTATCACAAAAGCAGCTGATAAGTGGATAGATAAGCTTACATTAAATGGAATATTTTATATTGAAAAATCTACGGGAGTCTATGTTCATAGGTCGGAGAGGGTGAAAACTTTCAATGCAGATTTACAGAATATAAAAAAGGGAATGAGCAACTTGACAATGGTTTTCAAAGATACAAGAAACGACAAAAAATCATTCAATTGTCTTACTTGTTGAAAGGATTATCAACGATCTGAAGGAAAATGAATCTGTAGTCTAGGCGGACATGCTGGAATGGAAGCTTTCTGTACTCAAAGAATTGGATACTGAGATAAGAACAACCTTGGGACAGTTTCATTTTGATTTGAAAGGTCTGAGAAGCAACTTTACCATCCTGGGAGTAAATGTTTTTGAAGAAGATGAGGAGAAACTGCTTAAATGCACTGATGTGGCACAAAGCTTCAAAACAATGCTTGATGAAGAACTGTTTTCCACAGATTCTATGAGTGAAGTGTCATTAGAAAAGTTGGGAGGCATGGCAGTGTATCTTCACACCTTCATAACTAATGTTGATGATATACGCTGAAAGCTGGTGGAAACAGATTGAGAGATTAACAAGCGGAAGCTAAGAGTAAACATCACCAACGGTCCAAATGTCAAGATGCTGGCACCGATCATCTCCAAATACAAAGTGTACAAGGCGAATTTGCGAGCGCAAACAGCATAGGAAGCACAAGGAAATGAAGCAGCGGAAGAAGCACAACAAGGAGATCAAGGAGCAAGAAATGAGGAAGCAATCCTCATTAATTAGCTTTACTTTCATAATGATTTGATAGTTTCTTTTCAATTTTAAAAGCAACAAACTATATGCTCTGGGGGGCCATCTCTTTCTATGTTTAAAGACTTTTAAGTTTCTCTTGGAAATAGTCGTCCTCAAGAGACCGTTATTTTAAAAGATAGTTACATATAGCTAGGTTATATATATATATATATATTGAAACCAGGGAAAAAAGATTTTTTCTGGATACTGTTTTGATACTTTGGTTTTCATAGATATTAATGCAAGTTATCTGAATGGGTTTTTGAGATCGTGGGGCTTACCTTCTCATTGCCACTATTATCTGGCAAGATTGTTTGCAATTTTTTTCTCTTAATGTCTAGGGCCCTCTTTTAGCTGTAGTCCTTTGCTATCTGAACCTGCTATATGTTTCAGTCCCCTTGATCTATTTTTGATCGTTCATGGATATCAATATAATTTCTTTCTTCAAATGCATCGTCTGCCTTCTCTAGCACTTCTGTAGTATTTATGGGACAGTGCGGTATTCTCTGGCACTTCTCCAATGCTCTTATGGCTTACCGGTTTTAGTTGTTGTAGGCTACTTGCTTATTCAACATGCTTTACTGCTGCACTTGATTTTATAGTCTCCTTCTACCTCTGTAGTTTAAAGTTCTTTGAACTGCAACCCTTGAATGCCTCTAATCGCCAAGAGGTATATTTATGCTTGCAATCGATCATCCGAGCCACAGAGATTCCCAAATATTATTTAGACAAAGATGCGGAAGAGATCAATTCAAATTCACTTTAATTTGTGATATATTGTCTCATATGGAGAGAATTTGTATTTAGTCCCTGTTTTATGTTGTACATGTTTGCCTTAAGCCAAAACTGCCTTGTGTACCTGTTTCTTCAAGTGGTGTGGGCCTAGCATGTTTGGATCAGACTTGATCCTTTCCACACCTTCCCTTTGCCTCTATTATGCTTCTACAACTTGTTCTTCAATGTTGCTTTTTGGAGTTAGAGCAAACATGACTTAGAGCACTTCATTAGTAATACAAAGTACAATGTTTTTCCAAATTAGCTCAATCAACTGAATTATGGTGTTTTTCCTGGATTCAATTTGATCATTATCAGCCTTTAATGTTAGTGGAGGCTCTTGAGGGAGGTGTTGACTTCATACCAAGATTGTCTAGCCAAGACTCGTCAGCCCTGGACATTTACCTATGGGCATTTTCAGATCTTGCTTGGGTCCTTTTGCTGTGAAAGATCACGATCTTGGCTTTTACATTCTGAATCTTAGCATAGACATCTGATGGCATATCTTTCCTATCGCACTCTTGCTTGATTGTCTTTGTCAACTCAATTTTCTTGAGGGGTCCTTTCTTGGCAAGGCCACTTATAGTCGTTTTTTGTATTACAGCTTGTATTTTACCAATTTAGGTTGAGCCCAACCCTCCCACTTTGTTCACTTTTTGTTTGTTGTGTTTAGTTTTTCTTAAATATCCCAAGGTCTTCTACCATAGTAATTCTCTTTAATAAATGCTTTTACTTTTTGAGTCCCATTTCCCTTTTTTTGATAAGGGTTGAATATAATTTCTTCCTTTCATTCTTTTAGAGAAAAAACATTTGAGCGAGATTCTTTGAATCCTTGTTGAGGATGATATGGGTCAATCATCTCTTCCTAGCCTCAAAGAGGTCATGCCTGATGCCAAGGGTCTTTAGTTGATTAGTTTTTTTACAGTCCTCAAGCTCTTGTATGGTTATGACACAGCCCTCACATGGCAGCATTGCCCAAGCTTTCCTTTGAGGTACTTAAGTGTTTATCCTTACCTTGCAGGAGCAGGAATTCGCTCTTTAGAATCTTGCTTATATTTGCCTACCCCATCATTTGGGTTGTCGGGACTTAAGAGAATTTCGCAGGTGCAGGGATGCACTTTAGAGAACCATGAAGGCATGCTTGGCAGATTCGAATAGTAGAGAATTCATCACAGTTTTCCCTAATGCCATGCCTTTTTATGTTTAGTTTACTGCTAGTTATGTTTTATTTATGCATGTCTATAACCATCTTATATTTTCTGTTTTTAATTTTTAATATTTTCCTTTACTGGGTACTGTTTTAATGGGATGAATACAAATATAAGGAAACGATTACTAACTTCATTTCTGTACTTAAGAGGATCTGCAGTTAAAATTGGGTTACACTTTGCATTCAAATTCTGCATCAATCAAGTGGTCAACTAATATGCTGTGCTGCTATAGTGACATATTCAGTTACTGGGAACATAATAGCTTCTGAAGCATTTAGTCACATAGCATCTTATGGTTGAGGATGTCAATGAATATTTTATATTCATTATACTAATTGTCATGCTGTCAACCTACAACCGTGACCAGATGTTAGTGATCTTTTTGTTGGATTTCTAATTTGTATTTGTAAGCGGTTCAGTTTATCATTGTTTCCCTTTTGATTTCCTGTTCTTACCAAGGCTCTGGCAAATAATGACGATAAAATATTTGCTCATTTCTTATTGGAACTCTTTTGTCTATGATCTGGTTGATCTAAAATTTTAGTTGCATATGAGTGTCACGGTTATTTTCTTAAAAACATCTGTATGTTGTTCTCTTACTGCTTGTTAATATGCAGATATATGCTACAGAGGCAACTGCTAAGTTGGGCCAGCTGATGATGGAAGAGCTTCTTGCCATGCATTTAGAGTTTGTTCAGTTATACGGTCTATCGAATACTGTGTTACCTTTATGGTTGGACTTCAGAGAACTCGAAGCAGCATCAGTGAAGTTACGAGAGAGAGTATATGGGGAAGATAGCATTGGTATTGGGAACTGGCACCCCTTATACAGGTATATGCCAACATTAATTGGTTTTGAATAGATGTTTTAACCTTTAGTAGTTGGAGTACAGAATCAGCCGTGTTTGATCTTTTATGCCCATCATCTCTTGATAAAATTTCCTGTCCAAAATGAACTCCAATTTTACTATCATCAAGACCCTGCAGTCAACAACATTTTGGCAGTATCTGTTTATTTGACACCAATTTTCCTTTAACACCAAGTCAAGGTGGCACCGACTCAGTGCTAATGGACTGAAGATGACATCGATCTCTTAATACCCACAATAAAATGATTCATTTTATCTTCTCTTGGCATCCTTTCATTTTCTTATCTATATGGGTTTTTAACTTGTTACTTAAAAGCATAACACGCTATTGGGAGAGATAGGCTTGTATAGTTTAACACGTCTTCATATATTGATAAGTAGGAGATATTTTCCATAGCAAGTCAAATTGTGATATTGCTCTCAGGATTCAACTGTGTAGAAAAAACTCATTGACCCATCCCAGTACTAAGTAACCTCCCGGAAAGTCCTGGTGCTTCACCTCTGTGAGCATCACCTAGATGCAATGAGTGCTAAGTGTTCCATTCGTTCTCATGAGAGATGGGTTCTTGTGAACCACTACTCATGAAACATGGGTCAATGAGATTGACTCAAAAAACTACACAGTTGAATCCTGATAGCAATATCATGTCTTCATATAGTTTTGCATTTTATAAAACCTTCCTGAAATAAACTCTGATTTATTCTCCACAATTCCCTTTTACCATGGAGTCTATGCAGTAGTATACTGCCTGCATATACTACAGAAGCAAATATCTTTCTCAGGAATTTCTTGGCAAAACTAAAAGTTAAAAATATTTTCAACTGATTCTTTAACACCTAAAGCTATCCTAATTGTATAGAGTGAAAGAGGGGATGTCCTTATGTCCTAGGGATGGAGGGTGAGGAAATGTCCTTGTGTATCCCTGGTTTTATCTGATTTAAGAACTGGTCAATTTATAGGTTTTATAAAAACTGAGTTTTATAAAGAGCAGAGGGATAGTTTGACTGTATGGAACTGCACATGAACTTGTTTTGGAATAAGATACAACGTTTCCACAGTCCATGATAGTGATTAGAGCTTTCGGATTTAGTTGTGTATTAGTGTTTTGCATCAATGTGTTGGATCACACTCTATTATCCATCATTGGGATGAGGAAGAGTTGTATTTTGGAATGTTCCAATGCGTGAAGCCTATTATCTTCATGTGTAACAATGAATTTGATAATTAAAGAGTTAGTCTAAAGCAGAGATGATGTCAACAAAAGAGGTATAGTATTAAGTTTGTACTTGAGTGATGTACTAGTTCACGTGCCAATTCTGTGGCTGGAATCGTTTTTATTTTTCTTAAAAGGGACAAGATTCACTGGATTTTTTGGTCCAGTGTTCTTTTCAGTCAACCAGTTGATTTTTCCTAGTTGAACTTTATGAAAAAAATGAACTACTCATGTGATTCGTATATTAGTTCACACTGGTTTTTTCTGGTCTAGTGATCATCCGTCAGTTAAGTATCTTCTTTTCTAGTTATTGCGCTTTATGCTCACGAAGAACTTCTCCAGTGTTTTGTGCATAATGTTGCTTCTTTCATTTGGAATGATATTTTTTGAGGCCTGAATTGATTTTACTCGAACATAAACAAGTTTTTTAACATTTAGTATTACCTATGTCCTAATTAAGGGATGTTGATTTGTGTCAGTGCAGCAGATGCTAAAAATTGCATAAGAAAGATTCACCCACTTCGATTAGCTGAGGAAATATGCTACAATGACACACTTACCATTATGCCAATCAGTTCAGGATTGGAAATTGGTGCTTCAAACTGGATGGTTAACGGCCCGAGAAGAAGCCTCACATACATTACAGGGTCTGTTATTGGCTCAGGCCATGCAGTGGGTCTTGATATTCCTTTTGTGCAGGAAACTAGTATGGTTTTATTTTCAGATTTTTCACCTCTGAGTGAAACTGATATGACAACTAGGGTTAAATCTGCACAGGAAAAAAAAGACACAAATGACCCTACAAATTCAGTGGTTGCAAAGTTCAGGTACAAATTTCCAGTTTATGGACAAGTAAAGCCATTGGTTGGCACACCACATGCTCAGGGATTACAGTCATTGGGTATTTCTTCGATGTGTCCTGGAATAAATAAAATGGGAATGCAGGACAGAAGCAAGTCACAAGAAATGAAGATTAATTGTTCATCTAATCTAAGCAGTGAGGTTGAGAAAATTATTGGGATGGCGCTTTCTGATAATTCTAACGAGTGTAGTAATTCTTCTGAGAGGGAGAAAGTTGGCCTTATTAGCAGTTCTATAATTAAGGCTATTAAAGCAGGTGGTTCTGTTCTGATACCTATAAGTCGTATGGGTTATATACTCCAACTAGTGGAAGAGGTATCATTAGCACTCCAGTCGGCTGGCTCAAGGTACACATATTGTTTCCTTTTCATGTCTTTTAGAATCTGCATTATCTTTTTAAATTCAGAAAAGAACAAATTGACTTGAATGATCTGCTATGCTTTGCCATTACATTCAGACAAGTTTTTGATGATCCAATTCAACCTCCTTGAAACACTGAATGATTTTGCAAAGAAATACGGCAAAGCTCCACATAATTTGAACACTTTGATTTAAAATCCAAAATATAAAATGAGCACAATATCAAAGTCAACTGCAAATTATAACAAATACAGAATGAAAGTTACAGTCAGCTGAGCACTAATGGTGGACACTACACATTAATTTGCACCTGACCAAGACGTCATGTTGTGTGCGATTGCCGATGAATCCGCATTGGAAGTTGTGAATGGTAGATAAGCAGATATGCCAACCGTTTGGATTGGAAGTTGTGAATGGTAGATAAGCAGATATGCCCTTAAGAACAGAGTGCCCGACTTTAAACTAATCGCCACCACTGTCAATTCAGAAGTCCATAAGTCTGATTATTTGGACGGTGTTGCTGCCTGGAAATGTCTTGATTGATCCTTCAGGAGGAGGTCGATATGATTTATCAGCTTCCTGAAGTTGATTGTTCCCCTGCAACAGTGGAGAGGTTCAGGTTGATTGATGCTCAAAATGTGAAAACGTTGTATGAGGTTTCAGTCAGGCTGGGATGATTAACCAGAGCAGATGTTCAAGTTTCTCTCCTTGCACATGATACAACCTTGCAGGACTGCTTTGAACACCCTCGAAAGAGTTTGAATACTTCACATCGCAGAAATGTTCGTGTATCCAGGATCACTGTGGCATTTCTGAGTCAGAACCCAAGCCTTGACCCACATCGCACTTCCTTGATATGATGTCTAGGCCTTGTCTTGATATGACAATCACTTAATTACTCTATCCTGAACTATGATTTAAACCGATCGCCCATATGATATCGCTCTTTTTCTGACCCTTATTAATATCATTGACTTTTACCAGTCAGCTCAATTGACTTCTCGGTCTGATCACTACGTCTACTGTGGGTGTCTAATTCCGACATCTACAGTGAGATTGCGACAGGATGAGTGTGCGGATGTTTTGTCAAGGCGAACAGTTTATGATCAGGCCTTCTCTATTTTGCTCTAACAATCACACCAATATCACATTAACCCACGGCTCCTTATTTGTATCTCAGAGATGCAATGGATAGATTGCACCAATAATGGGAATGACTTAGGCACCCTGGATGAGCAATCCTTCTCTTGATCTGAATTTGGCACAATACTGAATACGATTTCGTCTCCCCTCAGAGACTTCACAAAATTGAGTCTTGGCAGGCTAGGGTGGTAGATGTACCAGGAACTGCACCCTGCCTTCAGCTTACAAGCCTTGACAATAAAAAGAAGAAATCCCAAAATATTGATGCCTCAATTTTCTTCTCCAAGGAATTTTTTATAGTGCCTCCAAGGGTCTTGACTCTTTTCTCACCAAAAAATTTGAATTTCAAATTGGGCCTTTAAGGAGGGAAAACAATAAATGTGGCCCCAAATAATATTTTATTCTTAAATTCACCGAGCCCTCCTTAGTTAATTAATTAATTTTTTTTGTCAACAAAAGGGGACATTATAGTCCTCTTGTCGTTATATAGATTTTCGGGTGTTTGTGTGCACTAGAAAGACCTAGAAGTAGAATTGGAATAAAAAAATTCTTACCATTCACTTCAAATTCCATATTTCTTGTATTAGGATGAGACAATCCATTTGTATATACTAGTGGTTTTGTTGATGCAGAGCCGAGCTGAATACTTACTATTCCAAATGAAATACCAGATCTCCAACTCTCTCTTGAATAAGGATGGTCATATGCTAAACAATGTCTATTGATTGTGTAATCAAATGAGACAACCCCAAGGTTCCTTCTATCTGTGGACTTCACTCAATTATAATGATGTGATATGCTAGCTATCACAAAGAGACTTACACTATTCATACAATAGATATCAATTACCTAACTACTTCCAACCAAACAAACTGCAAAGGGAAAGGGTTGAGAAAGCTATTCTATTCCTACCTAGAATGCAAGAGATGATGAATGTCTTTGTGAGTCTACTAGACTTAGTTTAGCCATCACCAACAACCAAGCTAGTGCGATCTTCTAAGGTAGATGTAAGATGTTCAAACTATTACCATTCATTAACACCATCCATCAATGCATATCAATGCACAAACAATAGTCGAAGTAAAGCTCATAAATATGCCATTTGACCATGAAAGACAAACTTACAATCAACAAGTAGTTAGTGGTTTAGTCTAAGCGAGTTCAACAAAGGTGCATCCAAAATAGCTTCCATTCAACTAAACACTACTTCTAACCAACATGAAATAAAATCCTAATCTAAGTGAGGAAATGTAGAAACCATGCAATACTCCAAAATGATAAAAGTAATCCACCATGAAGACCACAACGAATTATGAACAATCTTGGCAGTATTATTGTAACAATTTCGACAAGTCTCTTCTTTTACAATGAGAGGAGTGGGGTTTCCCCAAATACAATGAACGACTAAGATTGATTTAAAATCAATGGCCTAGATTAATCCACAAGAAAACCCTAATTAAGGTTGCTACAAATATTAAATGTACATCCAATGAAAATAAAGCACCACCCAATGAGCCAATGAGAAAATTCAATGATATGAGAACCAATGAGAAAATTGCATTGTAGCAATGCATTAAATGCACTCTACATATCAACTTGAAATATCAATTTCACTTCTTTATTTTTTGGAATTCTTAATTGTTCTTGGAATCCTTTCCCTTGGATGTCCTGACTATCGTACTTGAATCCTTTGTCTTTCCACCTTCATTGTTTGGAATTCCTTGTCTTCTTCATCTTCAAACTTGATCCTCGGGCTAATCTCTTGAACATGTTGGCATCTTCCTTGGTATATTTAATCTTCCTCAATCCATTTTCTTGCATGACTCGAACATCATCAGGATCACTCTCTTGATGGGAATTTCGTCCTAAAATTCTTTCTTGCTCTTCAATTTCAGACTTGTCTTTATGTCCTTGTTCATGTTCCTACGCTAATCTTGGTGTTGGAATCATCTTTGCATATGGAAAGACTGAACCTCAAATATCCTTTGGTTTACTTGTGTTGACATTTTAAGATCACTGCAAATGTAATAGCACTATGTAGATTGTATACTGTATGTGTTTTTCAAATGCACCAATCTCTCTTTCATTTATATTGGGAAAGAAGCTAGGAGAGACATGTCCCTT
>MU225137.1:404858-415577 GCA_018584345.1 Thuja plicata
CCAGGACATTGAGAAATTCTTGTAGTGTCTCCATAAAGGAGACCCTTTATCAATTCTAAAATTTTGAGACCTATCCCCACCCACTGAGCCTTGACTACTCATTGTATGATTGTTGCAATCTATAACACAAATGAAAAAAAACATACTTCAAAACTTAGACAAAAACTTGAATTTTTTTTAAAACTTTCTAAAAACTTGAAATAATCTATCAAAGATTCAAAAAACTAAAGAATATGGTTGAAATGCATACCTTAATCACTCAAATCTGCTTTTAGGAAGGTATTTGTCACTCCACAATCGATCTCCTTCGAATACAATCACCTCACCAAGAACGAGAGAGCAAAACGAGAGAGCAAATATGAAATGAAATGTATTTGGAGGCTCCATAATAAGGGTCGTTTTAGGGTTAGATGAAAAAAATAATAATAAAAAAACACTTTTTAAGTGTTTTGGACCCACTTTTCTACTTAGCTAGCCGCAGGTCCTTAGGGATTCGCGCAGATCCGCGCGGGATCCTCGAGGACCCTCGCTTGATCCGGTCTGGTCTGTGCTGAATCTGGGCAGGGTCCGGATTCGGACCTGTGGGTCCGTGGGGATCCGTAGATCGTGGATCTAGACGGACCCGCAGGTCCAAATCCGGACCCTGCCCGGATCCAACACAGACCGAGCAGTGAATCCGGACCCGGATCAAGGGTCCAGGGTTCGAATCTGGCAACTCAGTGCTCTACTTTATAGGCAAATGAATATCTTTTTGTTTCTCATTTCCTTTTAAGTTTTTCATTCTTGAAGAAATTGTGATGACACTTTTTGCAAGTGCATAAAATTTGCAAATTATTCTTTGGATCAAAAAAATTGTAATCATTTCTTTTTCTTCTTGTGCTTTATTTTGTGTTCGACTTTTGAATCATCAAAATTCACAAATGATTTTTTGAATTTGATTCATTTTTATTTGTGTCAAGTCTTTAGAAGAGTAGACAATCATAACATTGTTTTCTTAAGTGTTCCACGGGGACACACGGGCAAGTGACATCTGTGACGTCCTTGGGACATTGGGACTTGAGGGGGTGTCTCCACTAAAATTACAATTGGACATCCTGCTGCATTAAATTTGAAAAAGTAACATTTAAGGAAAAAAATACTAAAACCCCCTTAAAAGGTAAAAGAAAAAGGATTGTCATTGCAAATTCATTATAATATATTTTCTTTCAAAATTTTAGCTTCTTTTAGTTTGTTCAAGTTGTATAAGTAGCCGTTCCCCCATTGACCCCTTCTTGTCCCTAAAATTTGGAAATTTGTTTGCCTTTCCTGAAACCATGTCCCCAAGTTTCCATGTACACTAATTTTCTTGATTAACTCTTATTTTCTTAGTTCTTCCACTTTTATCTTTTTAAAACCATGCATCTTATATTTCTTCATCTTCATGGTAAAAATTTGACAATGGCTATTTATGATTGTTTAACTTATTTAATTGGTTTTCTGATCACACGATTTTTTTGTGTACATTCACATATACATTCTAAAATTTCCTTTTATTTAATATTGGTTTGCTTTCTCTCTTTTCTGAGCATTTTTTTTTCATACAGTGTTTATAGTTTCCGTGGCATTTGAGGGTGGAGCAAGCTTTTGGTTCTATTTTTTCTTGGCAGTTTACAAAATCATTGGGTGTTTATGGAGGGATTTTGTCTTAATTTTAAAAACGTATTTGGTCTATGGAGGTGTGTTCATGCATGAAATATAATGCTATAAATTTTTATCATTATATAATGTCCATCTTTCTTGATCACAAGGGACTTATGCTGGTCTTTATAATTGAAGATTTTCACAATTGGTAGGTAAGTTTTTGATCCTAATTTCTTTTCTTGTGTGCTAAACTAAACATTGATAGGCAGGTTCCCATCTTTTATGTTTCATCTACTGCTGAAGAGACTTTGGCATATGCTAATACCATTCCAGAATGGCTTAACAAACAGCGACAAGAAAAGGTATTCTCTCTTACTGGAATAGATGTTATCACAAAAATGGGTATTTGAAGAATCTCACCTTAGACTTTACTTTGCAGTTATATGCTGGTGAGGCTTTATTTGGTCATATTGGATTGATGGCAGATAAAAGGCTTTATTCATTTTCAGCACTTCATTCTCCCCAGCTTGTGTAAGTTTCTTTATTTCCTATTTCTTCAAATGGTATTTAGTTTTTGTGTTATAAAGAAACTTAAATGCGCTGATGCAGTCATGGATGGAGCGTTCAGTTAAGAACAATCTAATCATCCAGCCAGTGCAACAACATCACACATCAGAAACCAAAATGACACAACAGATAGATGGAACAGTAATCGTATTGTTTAATAGGCTGAATTATATTCACAATATTTTCCACAAAGTCTTACAACAGAGTGGAGCCCAGTCCTTGATTGTAATGTATCATAGGGAGAATCAGTGTGCAGAACTGATTACCATCTTCTGAGCTGATATAGGATATGATGCCTTCCAATCTGCTACCACACCCTCTTGAGCCAAATCTTTATCCAGGATTAAGCTAGCTGCTCTCCCATGTAGGATGAATAATGCTTTTATAGTGAGTGCAAGAAATAAAATTTTATGTGCTGAACAGTAAGGTGGTACAATGCAAAATGCACAATAAAACACGTGGAAGGACTCGCTTTGGATGGATGTGGCAAGATGTAAGGATTGTAACTCAATGTGGTCTTAATCATGAAGCTCCTTAGGAGCAACAAGTTCAAATGTTTGCCGCATGACTTAACTGGGTCTTCCTTAATAAATTCTAAAAGTCACATCACATAACCTATCATGTCCCTTTCTTGGTCGTAAGTTTCTTGAAGACCCTTGGCCTATTTCCTTAATTTTTTCCTTGGGCTAATGGGGTGGTAAAAAGGGAAATAAATAAATAAGTAATTTAAGTTGTCAGAAAGTAACTTAGTGTTATATTTAATTATTGAAAATGGTTGCTCTAAGTGAATTTGAAAAGTATTGCTAAGCACAAGGTTTTAAAACAGTGTTAAAGTGACACTATTATTTTATAACTTGAGGGATAAAAAAGAAAAGAATATAGTATTATATTATTTTCTCTCAAAAAACTTATTTAAGAGGATGGTTTAAAAAGGTCTTTGATCTCTCTGTCATTTTCTCTTTTTGGTACAACAATATTCTTTTTATACCAGTATTTGAATACCTTAATAGCATATGGAAGCAGAAATGTATGGCAGGAACCATGTATAATGTTTGCCTCCCATTGGAGCCTACGACTTGGGCCAACTGTGCATTTGCTCCATCGGTGGAATCAGAACCCAAGCTGTCTGCTTGTTGTGGTAGAGGTTTGTTTGACTGTTTCGCTCTACCATAGATCCTGTTGCATTTTTTAAGATTATGTTCCTTTGTGTAACTAGCAATTGCAGCAATTCCTAGCAAATAAGAGATTATATTGGGAAAAATTGCTTTGTCAATCAATACATAATATACTTTAGATTGTTACCTAAGCTCCAAGATACATTTTGATTATCTTTTGAATACAGCAATATTTTCATTCTGTATTTGCCATTTTATTGATGGCGTGAACTTTTGTTTACAGGATATGATTGATATTGATCTCTTACTTGCTCCTTTCAAGCCAATGGCAATGAAACTTCTTCACTGCCCTTTTCCATCTGGACTAAGGTACATATATTTGTTTTTAATCAATGCAATATACCCTATTTATTGACTTATAACTTATAAGGACTCAAGTAAATCAAATTGCACTTGACAGTGTTTACTTCAAAGAGTAGAGAACTGACATTCGTTTTTTAACAGACTTCTACCCTTGCTAATATAAAGTTAAACTATCAAGAGTTCTACCTAGTTAGCAAATGTTTCTCAGTTTTTACAGACTGTCAGTTCTTCTGCAATTAGTGATCTGGTATATTTATACAACAATGGAAAAAAGGACATGAAATGATGGATTGTGCAGTCAAGGCCTCGTAATGCTTTGTTTGTGAATGCGATCATTAATTTGTTTCTTTGTTTTTGGATTTTAGGTCTGAGGAGATCGTACCACTTATGAAGAAATTGCAACCAAAGCTTGTCTTGGTGAGTTGACTGTATAGGCCACAAGATCTTATTTCTACAATTCAGGAGAATATATTTAGCGTAGCCATCATAATGCTTTGTTCGTTAATTGGTCAATAAGAATCTGATATCAATACTGCGTGCATTTGCAGTTTCCAGAAGCTCTACATAATGGAGTAAACAAGATAGACCTAAAAGAACATCCAACTTTGTTCTATTGCAAGGGACAAACATTGCGCATACCCAGTGTAAAAGATGACATTGAAGTAGATATGACAACAGATTTAGCATTTCAGCTTAGGCCAAAGCAGGCTGGACAAAGAAAATCTGCGGTGGCCAAACTGAAAGCAGAACTTCATATAGAAGATGGTCGGTTTTCTTTGAATTCTGTAGCATCGACATCTTTAACAAAATGGCATTCCCGACGAGGCGAGATCCATCCGGATGTTCTGTTGGTAGCTTTGAAAGATTGTGGGGTATATGCTTCTGTTGAATATGATTTCGCATCTGAAGTTACTACAGCAAAGGATAAAAGCAACGATGATAGCCAAACAAAATTTGTTGTAAATATTAGTAACCCATCAAAAGCGACTATTGAAGTTAAAGATAAACACATTTTAATCAAAGCAGATGAGGCGGCCACACGAGAATGTATTTACAAGGCTATAAATAGCATCTGAATCATGTTCAGAACATTATGAATGAAATTGAGTCGCTTCAATGACATTTATTGAGGGGATTGGCTAATCTTTTCCGTTTCTGCTATTCAGTACTGGCGAACTTCAATATGATTTGTAAATTAAAAGGATAAGAACATTGTTAAAGTTCTCTTGTTCATTAGGATTATTTTTATTCATATGAAATTTGACCACAAAGTTTGAGCACTGCTGTTCAACTATTTTTCCAACTAAACATGAAATTTCTTACCAAATTCTTTATTCAAAATTCAAGGACTGCCCATTCACGTGAATCATGGGTTCAACCATTCTTCAATAAGCAAAAATCTACAAAAGGGTTTCATTGCCTAAGCTTAAATTCGAACTGAATTTCGATGGAGCCTCATAGGGCAATCTAGGGCCATTAGGGGCTGGATGTATTATTAGTGGTTCCCAAGGTAGTATTGTAATGGCCTCTCTTCATGGGTTAAAACATGCCACATAAATACAACTTGGATGAGTATTGTAATGACTACTCTAAATCTCAGCTTCACTTTTATCACTTTTATGTGTTCATTACTATAATTTTCATATTTTGTAGTGTGTCCATATTCGTTCTTCTTTGTCTCAACATGTTTAGTGATTTTTGTTTGTGGAAGCATAAATACTTCCACTATTACTTAGTCAACTTCTAGTTATTGCCTTTCAACAATAGTTCTTGATGATTAAAACATCATATTAGGATAAAAATCTTTATGCATTGGTCTTCCATTCAATATCGACACTTATTTAGTTAATGTTGTACTAATTAAATCCAACTCATTTATTTTATGACATGTTCATAGTAAAAAAAACATTTCTTCCAGTCTCATCAAGTTAGCTTTTACATGTAGACCTCTTTTAGAAATCACACTTGTCATGCAATGTGAACCTCCTAATCAAGTTCTAATCATATAATTGAATGTCATTTTATCATAGTTTAATTTATATCAACTAAATCAAGATAAGTTCATTATCAAAGATTGCAACTATCTAATTCTATAAATTTTTAGCATTTTATTAAGAATCATTGAAGACTTTTATGACACATAAATCAAATAAATTCATTATGATATAGAGCCTTTAGGGATCAACCCTATGTATTAGATCAACACACCCTTTGATCAACCCTATCTATTTCCTTTTACCCTAACTCTCAATTAGGTTATCACACTCTTAGGGGTAGATTAATTTAGTCATTTTTGAGTACCTAGTTATTAGGCTCTTTTGAAGTGATTCCAATTTAATTTATATAAGTCAGAGTGCAAAGATGATAAAGGCTGATTAATGTGCCACCATGATATTTCTTTTCCAATAGCTTTCCTACATATCTATCTCCATGAAATCAAGAAGAATGTAGTCTTAAATATATTTTGTTTTTAATTTATTATCTCAAAAGGTTTTAAAAGATGTTCATTGAGTAAACATAGTTATTCCTAAATCAACCACTTTCTTCTTATAAGCCTAAATAAAGAAAGAAGATTACTAAAGCTGATTTAAGACCATTTCTATTTACCAAATCATGGATGTGTTGAGTGTGTGGAGGGTATGAGGATGAGGTTTCAAGACTTAAGTGTATGTGAGGGGGTCACCCTCATATGCTCAAACTTCCCTTCTTCGATATGTTTCACTTTGCACTTACAATTCCTTACCTAACAATCAATAATGTGATGTAAAATGCTATCTCTAATGGTTCTTGAATTCCTTTTGCTTTAAATTTATAGCTTGTACTATAGCACTAGCCAAAGTAAGGAGACAAGCCTAAACAATGTCTTTGTGCGCCTCTTCTACAGATCTAGGTACATCACACTAGTATTCAAAGCAAATATATATCTCCAATCATCAGGAGAATACCTCTAAGGTGGTTGTCTATTTGTTGTAGACCTTCGAGCATGTTGAGTTGAAGGATCTTCCTTTTCTTCTGAAGATTCAGAGCTAGATGATAAGTCCTCAACTTATCATCTATCTAGGGGCCTCAATTATACTTTCTCAAGCATTGAAGGTAGTTGAATCACATCTTTTTTTAGCTTATTCAGGTTGTAATGTAACAAAAGAAAGCTTAGTTTCTCTAAAAATAATTCTTCTACCATGTATTACCTTCTGTGCAAAAGGGTCCCAAAGCTTGTATCAGCCTTGTTCTCCAACACTGTTCACTTCTCCTTTGATACATATACATATGCCTCAAAACCAAAAACTCTGAGATGTGTTAATGAAGGCTTATGACCCGACCATGCCTCTATAGGCATTTTATCAACAAGAGTTGATGTAGGAGACATGTTAATCAAGTGGCAAGCAGTGGCAAAAGCTTCAACCAAAAACCTTTGTTCTAGGCTAGCACCATTCAACAGACTCCCAACCTTCTCCATCAACTTCCTATTCATCCTTTTTGGAAATCCATTCCGTTGTGGAGAATACAAAGTTGTCTTCTATTTATGAATGTCACAATCTTTACAAAACGTATCGAAATCATTAAAGAAAAGTTCATCACCATTATTAGTCCTCAAACATTTTATCTTCCTTTTAGTCTACAATTCAACCATTGCTTTAATTTTTTAAATTTAGTAAAAAACATTAGATTTACTCTTTAAAAAATATACCAATGTCCTACTCTAATCATCAATAAATGAAACATAACATGTAGATTGTCCAATGGAAGGAACATCTACAAAACCAAACACATCAGAAAGAATAAGATACAACACACCAAAAGATTTATGAGAACTCAAGTAAAACTAAATGGAGTTTTATTTTCCATAAATGCAATGCTCACTAAAATAAAAATCAAGATTATAATCATTCAAAACTTCAACAAATTTTTTTTTTTCAAGGTCCTTAGAACCTTCTCTCCAATGTGGCGAGGACTCTGGTGCCATAACATAGTCTTATCTACATGTAACTTTTGAAGTTGAAACCCTCACCTTATCCAACGAAGTGTTCATATATTTGGTCTTCACAAAAGTACTATTATACTGAACATTGTATGCATCCATCTTATACAATGTGTCAATTCTGACAACTCTAGTAGTTACCATAGTACCTCTCATCATTTTGCATCATGCTTAAGAAAAGTCTACTTGTGTATATGAATCTATCAGTTTGCTCATAGATAACAATTTTCATATTAAACCAGGGAGATGTAGCACATTATTAATCTTTCTTATTCTACCATCAAGAAACCGGATTCTAACTTTACCATGATCAACAATATTTAAGTGAGAATTGTCACCCAAGTACACCTTCCCTCTATCAAATTCTTCATATTCATAAAACCAATCTTTATTATAGGTCATATGAAAAGATGCACTTGAGTCAATTAACCATGCATCATCACATGCACGACTGGCTAAAATTGCAATGAACACATCGCCTTCTTCCTTCTCAAACTAATAATTAGAATCAATTTTTTTCTTTTTCTTTTCTTTGCAAGCCTTACAAATGAATATAGGATTATCACAATTCCAACAAATAACCTTTGGCTTTCCAAGAGATGTGAATCTCCCCATGGACTTGGATTTATTACGCTTCTCATTATTCTTTACTTTTTTCTTATGTTTTCCACAAACAACTAGGGCTTCCTTGGCACTAATGGATACCTTTATCCTCATCTCTTCAGAGAGAAAAGAGTCCACCACATCTTACATTCTCAAAATACCAAAAGTATTATTAATGGCCATAATAAGAAAGTCCCATGAATCAAGGAAAGAGAAAAGCAAGATTCAAAATTTTTCCTCTTCATCCATCTTGACACCAACTGATGCCAAATGAGCCACCAACATATTGAATTCTTTGAGGTGGTCTATAATTTTCCACCCTCCTCCATTCTCAAGGAATACAAAAGATGAAGGATTTAATCTGAGAACACAAAGACAGAAACTTGTGATATTTTTATCAAGGGAAGGATGAACTGACCCCTTTCCTTATGTCTGTTCAAATTTTTGGTAAGATGTTGCATAATTGCTTAATTGACTTCGGTGCATCTAGTAATGTAGTGCCTCTAGCTATGGGTAGAAGATTGGGATTGATCCCATTGCAAATAAACAAGAGGGTGACACAATTAGATAAAACAAAGGTTCCAGTTGTTGGAGAATTGAATAATATTCATTTGCAACTAGCGTCAAATCCACAAGTTCAGAGTTGTATTGATATATTTGTTGTGGATATACTAGATGGATATGGTATGCTTTTAAGCAGAGACTAGTCAATAAATTTGAATGGATACATATCTAATGAATTTTATCATATGTGGTTGCCATGGAAAAGAATCCCAACTCAGATAAAGATAGAGAGCACACCCAGGCTCGGATTGTTTATAATTGATTACGGCGAGGATAATGAGATTATGTTCATGGATATAGACTTGGGATCATATGTGCCAAAGGTAGGAGAAGTTCTAATGTTACAAGGTTTGAATCAAGGAAGGTGCTCGAAGGAGGCACCCAAATCCACTGAGGTACCTATTGAGAATTATCCAAAGCCATTATTCAATGAAGGAATGTTTGAAAATTTTAGGGAATTTATTCTGAAAAGTGTTAAACAAGAAGTTGAATTAGGTAAATATTTCCGCATTCAAAATTTGTTGCTACCCAACTGGTGCGGAATCCATAACGCCTTCCATTCAAAAATCTCACACACAATGTACAAGGCTTCCATTGAGCAAGTATCAAAGATGGTCCCACAAGCATCAGTAATGGGAAAAATTGAAGAAATGATAAATGTTGAAGATCCATCACAAGAGATGATCCCAGTACCACAATGTAAAGAAGTTGAATGAGATGAAGATAAAAAAATTCAAGAAAAATATAAGAAGGAAGTTGTAGAATCAAGACCTCAAACTTGCAATGCACAGACAAATGATCAAGCCTAAACATTTTGGTTCGATGGATCTAAGGCAAAGAAAGGAAGTGAAGCAAGCATTGAACTACTCATTCCAACTGGAGAAACTTATCTGGCAGCACATAGATTATAGTTCCTGTGCACCAACAATGTTGTTGAGTATGAATCATTAGTTATTATATTGCTACTTGCTATCCAAAAGGGTGTCAAAATATTGCACACACATGGAGATTCATACATAGTAGTGGGAAAAGGTAGAAAGTAGTATGTGTACCATGATAAAAGACTGAGTTGCTACCGCAATTGAGTATGGGAATTCATCGAGAGCTTCAACGCTTCTAACATTAAGCAAGTATATCGATCTGGTAATCTAGTAGAAAATTCACTAGCCTAATCAACGAGTTTGTTGGAACCCTTGGCCATGGATTGTGTGAAGAAATTCATAATTGATTTGACTTAGGTACCTTCAGTTGCTAATAATATAAAAAATTTCCAAGTGTTTGAAGATCATAAGTATATCCTTGACTTTCTCACTAGTCCAAATGTGTTTGCGACTCAAGTAATTGATAGAGGAGAATTACAACAAGCACAGTTTGAGATTGAAAAAAATAACGAACTTAAAGACAAATACCATTCCCCGAGGAATGATAGAGCTATAAATAAATTTTGACTCAAACAAATTGAGTGCCCTCAAGTATCAAATGACTAAAGGATGGGAGTGCGAAAAGGTGAACTTAGGGATAGATGAACAAATTAAAAATGTGTGCATTGGGAAATTATGTACACCTGAGGAGAGAGAAGGTATCCTGAATCTTATGAGGGAATTCCCATACATAATAGCTTGGGGATATGAAGAACTGAAGACATCAACACCTCCCTCATCACACATACTATCCCACCTGAGCCGGACAATAAACCGTTCGGGTAAAGACAAAGATTGGTAAATCCATTGTTAGAACTATTGACACATCATGAAGTTAAGAAGATTCTCTCAACAAGGATCTGTTGGAATTAATGGGAAGTAGTACTGAGAGGGGAGGGGTGAATCAGTACCTCTAAAACTTTTAACACCTTACACAATTCATCATTAGCAATCTTTCAATTCTGATTTACCAACCATTACTGTTATT